>CAKNXH010059532.1:0-11092 GCA_932178445.1 Andricus quercusramuli
TATTTTTCAAAATTGAGGGTCGTTGTCAATGATAGGGGTTGTTTTTTCGAAATTGGTTTTTTGATATTTCAAGAGCCCGAAAATAGCCCGAAATTCTGGAATGATCACATTTTAAAATTTTAAGGTTTTTATGTACTGGAGGTGCTAGCTGCTCGGGCAGTCTGCACCTCCACCCAAAAGTGTGTTTTTTGAGAAAAATACAAGAGCTCAAAAATCGGCATTACCGCCCAAAATTAGCCCATAATTAGCCCGAAATTCTGGCATGAAAGAAATATTGATATTCCGTTGTGGAGGTGCTAGCTGATCGCACCTAATTTCTTCCGTCAACAACTTCCAAGGTTATAGTATTGGCACATTAGATTTTGCGTTGCAAATATATATAATTAAAAAAAAAGTTGAACAACCACCGCAGGCTACCACTAAGAGAAACTGCCATCTAAACAAAAAATGTCAATAGCCCCCAGTAGAATCGCGGTAAAATACACCTATGGCCACGTCTCACATCCGTGAGATGGGTGGTCACAGGGCACGACGAAATCACAACGACAGGCCAGCGAAACCCTCGTGTGTCTTGAGGACACGAAGCGACCCAAGGGTGACAGCTTTCTGCATCCATCTCGCAAGTGCCTTGGCATATTTTTGGCACGCGGGTATGGCTTTAAGGTTACGAACCAGTGATAATTTCGCACCTCCGAGAGCACCTATCACAAGGACAATTACTCGTACCGAATATTTTGGGTACAGTCGTTGCAACTCTCTTTTAAGGTCTTGATACCTCTCCTCTTTTTCTTTCTCCTTTGCAGTGATGTTGTATTCGGACGGAGCCGAGAATTCGATCACGAATATAGTTCGTTTCTCGAAGTCTTGGAGAACAATGTCAGGCCTCGAGTGCACAACGGAGACTGCTGCCCGAAAATCGTAGTTGCAGAAAATCTGGCACTTCTCGTTTCGGACAATTGACTCTATATCCCTTGGAGCGTTCGGCAGGGCAGGGTCGCGACCAACACCGTAAGAGCGACAAAGGTGGTAATAAAGTACTCTTAGGGCCGCATTATGTCTATAGATATACGTTGTTCCTGCGTGGGTCGGACACCCCGATAGTATGTGTTCTAGGTACTCAGCGTGTGCATGACACTAGGGTGGTCCAAATTTATACCTGTAAAAATTGGACTTTCGATTTTTTGTGATAACCCCCCCCCCCCCTTTTTGTTCGTTTTCCGGAAAAAGAAATTCCGTAATTTTTTATTTTTTCTTTATTCAACGTTAACCCCTGCCCCCCGGCTTTTGAAGTTAACATGGGGTTTTAAATGGGAAAAGCTCGATTTTCAAAAAAATGGAAAAAAGAAGTACTTGTAATAAATTTTTTGTCAATTAAAGTATTGTCACCTCTTGAGGAGTGTTTAAGGAATAATTTCCACCCACTAGCTTTTAATTTGGACACACCTGAACCCCTTTAATTGTGCCCGGAAAATGCCCCAAAAAATGCAAAATAGCAGTTTTCTATCAAATTCATGCTAAAGACGGTATTTTAAAAAAAATTTTCAACATGAATTATTTTTAATCGATAAGTGACGAGTTTGAAAGTATATTCTAAATCATTTGAAATTGTTTAACCAATTAGTATTTGTTTAAACATTTTTTTTCCCCCCTGTAAATCGTGAAAAGTTATTATCTTTCGGAATAAATCGTACAAAGTTGATGAATGTCAAGAGTAGTAGTTCTTGTTCAACTTATTTGGTAATTATTTGAACAATTTTCATTTGTTTAAACAATTTTTTCTCCCTAAAATCGTAAAAAGTTATTATTTTCTGAAAATAATGACACATTTAAAGAATGTTGAAAGCAATATATTTTTGAAGGATGTTTGCTAATTATTTAAACAATTTTGATTTGTTTAAATAATTTTTCCCCCTGTGAAGCGTGAAAAATTATTACTTTCTAGAATTAATGACACAATTAAAGGAATTTAAGAGTAATATTTTTTTTTCTACATAATATTTAGCAATTTTTAAAATAATTTTTATTGGTTTAAACAATTTTTGTTTGTTTAAAATTTTTTTTCTCTGCAAATCGAGAAAATTTATTCTTTTCAGCAATGAATGACACAATTAAAGAATTTTAAGAATAATATTTTTTTGCTTAAGATATTTTCAAATTATTTAAATAATTAATAATCATTAATAATCATTAATATAAACGACTTTTGCAGTCTGTTATGAGTAGTTATTTTTTCAGATCATATTCGTGAAAAATCTTGTTCCTTGCGTCAGATAAAAGCCTTATTTTGTCAACAATATGCTGCTCGATTGTCAGCAGCTTTGACTTGTTTAGTGTGTGATTCACGGTCCTTAGTTCTTGGGCGAACTTTCGAACCCTTTCCGTGAACGGTTTACCAGATGTTATGTAGTCAATCACACATTGAACACGGGACGCATTCTGTCTTGCCCATCCAATTTTCTTGTTCAGTTGATACAAGCGTCTTCTTGTCTTTTGATCCATCGTCGGTTTCAGCCTTCGAGTTGAATCAGCCAAAGCTCTTGCAGCACCATAAACTGAGCAATTGATGGTCCAGAGGTCGGACTCTTGCGAGATATCTCCACGAAGGGAGGCATCCATTTCAGCCAGATCTTGGGGCTTAAGAGGAACTTGCATGTTGATGTTCCTCCTTGTACTGAAATTGCGATCATCTTCCAGAAGGTGCCTGCTTTCTGCGGATGGTCTTAATGTCGTTTCATCTTCGTCTGCAGCTTGTTCAAGCAGCGGTTGAGGAAGCGCTCCGCGTACATATCCATTTTTCCGGAGGTAGTCGGCATGATTTCGCAAAGACTGATGTGAAACGTATTGAATCTCTGGGTGTTTCTGGCACCACAGAGTATGCATACGCGCCATAAAGTCTCCGCGAACAGGGATAATACTGGCATCGTAGCAGTCTAGCACGTCATTCTTAAGTTGATCCGTCCACTCAATGTGGGCGTTTCGCCGGTTCGTCGTCGTGTTTCCATCTAAATTATTTTCAGCACCCCGAACTCTAGGATGATCGGCATTGTTTGCCGATCCATTGTCGGGTGCTCTGCCCGTTCGATCGTTTTGAACCGCATCCACAACATTTTGGTGGTTTGATGGTTTCATTGTTCTTCCCACGAGCAGCTAGGGAAAGGGTGTGTCAATCCTTGTAGAGCCCCGCGTGCAAGGATAAGGCTGATACTCTGAGACGTCGCCCGGTATCCCAGAGTCACCGTTAAAGACACCTCACCCAGGTGCCATGCAGCTTTCGGCACGGTTCTCACACCTTCGCTTAGGGGTTATTCCTTCGGGACCATCCCTGGCCAATTGTCCGCGACTGCTTATTAATTATTGTAACCATATTCAGCAGAAACCCTTGGTACGGGGACCCTCTATCCGCAACCCGAGGACGCGTTCGGTGGCTTCGTCATAAGCCCTCAGGTTCTATTCCAAGGGAATCGAAACCGAATATATATATATAATTTAAAAAAAAGTTGAACAACCACCGCAGGCTACCACTAAGAGAAACTGCCATCTAAACAAAAAATGTCAATAGCCCCCAGTAGAATCGCGGTAAAATACACCTATGGCCACGTCTCACATCCGTGAGATGGGTGGTCACAGGGCACGACGAAATCACAACGACAGGCCGGCGAAACCCTCGTGTGTCTTGAGGACACGAAGCGACCCAAGGATGACAGCTTTCTGCATCCATCTCGCAAGAGCCTTGGCATATGTTTGGCACGCGGGTATGGCTTTAAGGTTACGAACCAGCGATAATTTCACACCTCCGAGAGCACCTATCACAAGAACAATTACTCGTACCGAATATTTTGGGTACAGTCGACGCAGCTCTCTTTTAAGGTCTTGATATCTCTCCTCTTTTTCTTTCTCCTTTGCAGTGATGTTGTATTCGGATGGAGCCGAGAATTCGATCACGAATATAGTTCGTTTCTCGAAGTCTTGGAGAACAATGTCAGGCCTCGAGTGCGCAACGGAGACTGCTGCCCGAAAATCGTAGTTCCAGAAAATCTGGCACTTCTCGTTTCGGACAATTGACTCTATTTCCCTTGGAGCGTTCGGCAGGGCAGGGTCGCGACCAACACCGTAAGAGCGACAAAGGTGGTAATAAAGTACTCTTAGGGCCGCATTATATCTATAAATATACGTTGTTCCTGCGTGGGTCGGACACCCCGATAGTATGTGTTCTAGGTACTCAGCGTGTGCATGACACGCTCTGCACCTATCACTGGGAACTTCTTGACATAAAATGCGGGCGCGGTATGCTAAGGTGGAGATTACACCGTCCTGGCATGCGAAAATAAAGCCCTCTGTACCTGAATTGAGCCCTGATGATTTGAGGAAAGCAAAAGTTTGCTCCTTCGACAAGGACTGTTTTTCTACATTTCTGTGAAAGTTTCCGTGCATTTGCTTGTCGAGTAACTCTTGGTGAAATTTTGCAACCTCTGCTTTCTTTACTTCGGCTTTTAGACGTGAAGCATCTAGATGGAGTAATGCACTTTCCTCACTTCTGATGTTAAAATTCAGGCCAAGGGTCTCAGCAGCTTGCTCCGCGGCTTTGTAAAGGAACGCCCCTTCGCCAATCATCTCGTGGTTTCTGACCATCTTTAGGAGAGGATCTCTGCCATTCGCAACGATGTAAGCTGTACTCAAAACAATTCGGTTATGAAGACACTGGAGATTCAGAAGTCCGCGTCCGCCTTGCTGGCGTGAAATGTATAATCGCGGAACTGACGAATTGATATGCAAGCTTTTATGCATATGCATGATCTTACGCGTGGTGACATCAAGGGCCTTAAGCTCGTTCTTCGTCCATTGAACCACCCCAAACGAGTAGAGTAGGACCGGGACGGCAAGCATGTTAGTCGCAGATACCTTGTTCAACGCCGACAGATTGGAAGACCAAATCTGTCGAAGAAGATGCTTGTATCTGCTTCGGAGAGACTCCTTCACTGATGTTACGTCCTGAATGCGGCTTTGAGGCACGCCCAGGTATGTATAGGTCTCTCCAGTGTTAAGATGTCTAATAACACTTATATCCACAAGCTCAGGGTCCTTGGGAACGCCAGTAATCTTTCCTTTCTTCAAATGAATTTTGGCACACTTGTCCAAACCAAAGTCCATCCCAATCTCTCCTGTGTAGTTCTTGACGATATTTGAAGCAGTTTGAAGTTTGCTTTTACCAGCGGCATAGATCTTCAGGTCATCCATATAGAATACATGAGTGACCTTATGCTCACGCTGATTAGTGTCGCCACAGAGGTATCCAGGAGAATTTCGTAGTGCAAGAGATAGAGGCAAAAGTGTGATGCAAAAAAGCAAAGGGCTCATACTATCCCCTTGAAAGACGCCCCTCTGGAAGGTGACATTGTTCGTCGTCAGACGATAATTCCTAGATGAGATGGTAAATCTAGTTTTCCAAAGAGGCATCAATCTCTCTATGCATCTCACTATGTGTGGATGTACCTTCAAGCTTTCCAACAGACAGATGATAAGTCTATGAGAGGTTGAATCAAAAGCTTTCCGGTAGTCAATCCAGGCCATTGACAGGACGCGCTGATGGACTGTAGCGTCTTTACAGACACACCTGTCAATCAGCAGGTTCTCTCGACAGCCTGCTACACCTTTTTTCGAGCCACGTTGTTCGTACATCTCTCGCCATACAGGCTCAATTCGTCGAACAATCCTGTTGTTTAGGACAGCTGTAAAGATCTTATACAGTGTGTTCAAACAAGTTATTGGCCTGTAATTCTCCGGTTTGGACAAGTTGCCTTTTTTCGGTAGGAGTATAGTACGTCCTAACACCAGCCACTGCGGAATGGGCGTCTCCGACTTTAAATATGAGGTGAATATGCGGGCCAAATGTTGGTGGATAGAAGTAAACTTCTTCCACCAAAAGTTCTTGATACAATCTGGTCCAGCACCGGAAAAGTTCTTCGTGCCTCTAAGTGCTTTTTTCACCTCTTCGGCAGTGACTGATGGGCACTCCTCATCAGATTTTATGAGGTTGTCGCAAAACTCCTTGAAGCGGATGATATTGTCAGTATCTTCTTTCAACTCTAGTGTTTTCGGGATCTTGTACACCTCTCTCCAAAAAGTCTCTACCTCCTTGGGCTTGGGTGGATTTTTTACAAAAACAGGGGGATCACTGAAGAGGCGCGATGGGTCAGCGAGAAACTGTTGATTCTCCCTGATCCATCTCTCCCTCTTCTGTATCCTCCTCCTTGCGTCAGATAACAGCCTTATTTTGTCAACAATATGCTGCTTGATTGTCAGCAGCTTTGACTTGTTCAGTGTGTGATTCAAGGTCCTTAGTTCTTGGGCGAACTTTCGAACCCTTTCCGTGAACGGTTTACCAGATGTTATGTAGTCAATCACACATTGAACACGGGACGCATTCTGTCTTGCCCATCCAATTTTCTTGTTCAGTTGATGCAAGCGTCTTCTTGTCTTTTGATCCATCTTCGGTTTGAGCCTTCGATTTGAATCAGCCAAAGCTCTCGCAGCAGCATAAACTGAGCAATTGATAGTCCAGAGGTCGGACTCTTGCGAGATATCTCCACGAAGGGAGGCATCCATTTCAGCCGGATCTTGGGGCTTAAGAGGAACTTGCATGTTGATGTTCCTCCTTGTACTGAAATTGCCATCATCTTCAACTAGGTGCCTGCTTTCTGCGGTTGGTCTTAATGTAGTTTCATCTTCGTCTGCAGCTTATTCAAGCAGCGGTTGAGGAAGCGCTCCGCGTACATATCCATTTTTGCGGAGGTAGTCGGCTTGATTTCGCAAAGACTGATGCGAAACGTGTTGAAGCTCTGGGTGTTTCTGGCACCACAGAGTATGCATACGCGCCATAAAGCCTCCACGAACAGGGATAATACTGGCATCGTAGCAGTCTAACACATCATTCTTAAGTTGATCCGTCCACTCAATGTGGGCGTTTCGCCGGTTCGTCGTTGTGTTTCCATCTAAATTATTTTCAGCACCCCGAACTCTAGGATGATCGGCATTGTTTGCCGATCCATTGTCGGGTGCTCTGCGCGTTCGATCGTTTTGAACCGCATCTACAACATTTTGATGGTTTGTTGGTTTCATTGTTGTTCCCATGAGCAGCTAGGGAAAGGGTTCGTCCATCTTTGTAGAGCCCCGCGTGCAAGGATAAGGCTATTACTCTGAGACATCGCCCGATATCCCAGAGTCACCGTTAAAGACACCTCACCCAGGTGTCATGCAGCTTTCGGCACGGTTCTCACACCTTCGCTTAGGGGTTATTCCTTCGGGACCATCCCTGGACAATTGTCCGCGACTGCTTATTAATTATTGTATCCATATTCAGCAGAAACCCTTGGTACGGGGACCCTCTATCCGCAACCCGAGGACGCGTTCGGTGGCTTTGTCGTAAGCCCTTCGGTTCTATTCCAAGGGAATCGAAACCGAAACCACCCCAAAAAAAAAAAATATATATATATATATATATAGTTAAAAGTTTGTCATAAGGACAACCGCAGGATTTCGCTGGGAGCGGGTGCTAATCTGAAAAATTGCACCCGCTCCCAGCGAAATCGCGGTAAAATTTCAGCTGTAACCACGTCTCACGACCGTGGGATGGGTGGTTACAGTCTGCGCGAATTCAATACGATGATCCGGCGAAAGTCTCGTGCACCCTGAGGACACGGAGCGACCCAAGGACGACCGCCTTCTGAATTCTCCCTGCAAGTGCCTCAGCATTTTGTTGACACGCAGGGATGCTTTTCAGGCTATTAACAAGTGAAACCTTGGCACCTCCAAGAGCGTCAATGATCAGGACGATTAGCTTAACAGAATATTCCGGGTATGACCGTCGCAACTCCCTCATAAGGTCTTTATACCTTTCTTTCTTTTCTTTCTCCTTCGCTGTGACGTTTTTGTCCGCTGGTGCCGAAAATTCGATAACGAACATGGTTCGTTTCTCGAAGTCAAGAAGAACCATGTCAGGCCTCGAGTGCGCAAAAGAAACAATTGTCGAGAATATGAAGTTCCAATATATGCGGCACTTCTCATTTTCGACAATTGACTCTATTTCTCTAGGGGCGTTCAGCGGAGAGGTATTTGGGCTAATGCCGTAAGAGTGACAGAGATGGTAATAAAGCACTCTCAGTGCCGCATTGTGCCTTTGGATGTAGGTTGTTCCCGCATGAGCTGGACAACTAGATAGTATGTGTCCTAGATGCTCGGGGTGTTCATGACACGCTCTGCAGCTATCATCGGGAATATCTTGGCTCAAAATGTGGCGACGGTATGCTAGAGTGGAAATGACACTATCTTGACATGCCAGAATGAAGCCCTCTGTGCCCGACTTCAATCCGGGTGATCTAAGGAAAGCAAACGTCAGCTCATACGACATCGACTGATCTTCCACATTTCTGTGGAAGATGCCGTGCATCTTCTTGTCGAGGAGCTCTTCGCGGAAGTTTTTTTCCTGTGCTTTTTTAATCAGGGCCTTCAGGAGTGAGTATTTAAGATGGATAATATTTGATGCATTTCGCTCACCCCTGATATTGAAGTCAAGGCCGAGTGTTTCAGCAGCCTCTTCTGCTGCTTTGTAAAGAAACGCCCCTTTGCCTACTTCTTCGTGTTTTCTGACCATTTTAAGAAAAGGATCTTGTCCATTTGCGACAATATGTGCTGTACCCAGAATAATCCTGTTGCGAAGACATTCAAGATTCAGTATTCCACGACCACCTTGACGGCGTGAGATGTAAAGTCGTGGAACAGAAGACTTAAGGTGCATGCTTTTGTTCATGTGCATAACCTTTCGGGACCCGATGTCGAGGGATCTGAGCTGGTTCTTCGTCCATGGAACTACTCCAAATGAATAGAGTACTACTGGGACGGCAAGCATGTTCGTTGCAGATACTTTGTTCCTCGCCGACAGTTCGGAAGACCATATCTGTCGGAGGAGACGTTTGTATCTGCATGGGAGAGTATTCTTTATAGATGTCACGTCCTGAATGCGGTTCTGTGTCACGCCCAGGTATATATAGGTCTCTACAGTGCGAAGGTGTCGTATAGCGCTTTTGTCAACGAGTTCAGGATCTTCGAGGATGCCGTTAAGTTTTCCCTTCTTCAAATTAACCTTGGCGCATTTCTCTAACCCGAACTCCATTCCATTCTCTTGAGTGTACTCTGTGACAATTTTTAGAGCTAGATGTAGTTTCTCTTGATTTCTAGCATAGAGCTTAAGATCATCCATGTAAAATACATGAGTTACCTTATGCTTTCGATTTCCAGGTTTGCCACAGAGGTACCCTTCGGAATGGCGAAGTGCGAGAGATAGTGGCAATAATGTGAGGCAAAAGAGGAGAGGGCTCATGGTGTCGCCCTGAAATACACCTCTCTGAAAGGTGATACTGTTAGTGATCACACGATATTTTCCAGATAAGATGGTAAATCTGGTTTTCCAAAGCGGCATTAATCTTTCTATGCATCTCACGATGTGTGGATGAACCTTCAAGCTTTCCAACAGACAGATGATAAGTCTATGGGAGGTTGAATCAAAAGCTTTTCGGTAATCTATCCAGGCCATCGATAGAGATCGTTGATAGGATGCTGCATCTTTACAGACACATCTATCGATGAGCAGGTTCTCCCGACATCCTGCTACGCCTTTCTTCGAGCCACGTTGTTCATACATCTCTCGCCACACAGGTTCAATTGTCCGAAGAATCCTATCATTTAGGATGGCTGTGAAGATCTTATACAGTGTGTTCAGACAAGTTATTGGCCTGTAATCCTTAGGGTCAGCTAAGTTGCCCGTCTTAGGCAGGAGCACTGTGCGCCCTTCCACCAACCACTCCGGAATAGGCTCTTCCGACTTTAGATATGAGGTGAAAATTCGGGCCAGATGCTGGTGGGTTGAAGGAAACTTCTTCCACCAGAAGGTCTTGATACCATCTGGTCCCGGAGCGGGAAAGTTCTTCATGCCTTTCAATACGTTTTTCACCTCCTCGGTGGTGATAGGTGGGCATTCTTCCTCAGGTGTTATGAGGGCATTGCACAGCTCCTTGAAGCTATTTATGTTCTTTGAGTCTTCTTGAAGTGGATGCTGGACCTCGTAGACTTCTCTCCAAAATGCTTCCACCTCCTCTGGTTTGGGCGAATGGTCGACAGTAATTGGAGGGTCTTGGAAGAGTTTAGATGGATCAGATGAAAATTGTTGATTTTCTCTGACCCACCTCTCTCTCCGCTCTAGACTTCTCCTAGCGTTAGATAGTATTCGTATTCTGTCAACAATATGCTGTCTGATGGTCATTAGCTTTGATTTGTTGATTGTGTGATGACGGATCCGCAGTTCGCGCGCGAACCGTCGAACCTTGGCAGTGAAATTCCTGCCAGATGTTATGTAGCCAATCACACACTGAATGCGGGACGCGTACTGTCTAGCCCAGCCTATCTTTGTGCTGAGTTGATGCATTCTTCTTTTGGTCTTATGATCAACCGTTGGTTTTGTTTTACGGCTTGCATCTGCCAAAGTTCTCGCTGCATTGTACACACCACAACTGATAGTCCAGAGGTCGGATTCTTCGGAAAAATCTCCACGAAGTTCATCATCCAATTCAGTCAGATCTTTGGGCTTGGGAGAAACCTGAATGTTGATGTTTCTCCGGGTCCTGAAGCATCGTTCTTCCTCTATTGGATGCCTGTTCGCGGTTGGTCTCAGTGTCGCTTCTCTTTCTCTGTTGCCGGCTTGTTCTGGATGCGGTTGAGTAGGCACTCCGCTTATATAACCCCTTTTCCTAAGGTTTTCGGCATGGTTACGCAGACGTTGTTGCGAAAAGTCTGAGAGCTCTGGGTGTTTCTCGCACCACAGAGCATGCAGTCGTGCCATGTAACCTTCTCGTTCAGGGACCATACTGGCATCGTAGCACTCCTGCAGGCCGTCATTGAGTTGATCCGTCCACTTAAAAGTATCAAGATTCCGCCGGTCAATCGCATTGACTCCGTCTTGATTGGCTCCCCCAACTGTAGGGTAGTCGGCATTGTTGTCCGACCCATTGTCGGGAGCCCTGCGCGTTCGATTGTTTTGAACCGC
>CAKNXH010059534.1:0-11092 GCA_932178445.1 Andricus quercusramuli
TATTTTTCAAAATTGAGGGTCGTTGTCAATGATAGGGGTTGTTTTTTCGAAATTGGTTTTTTGATATTTCAAGAGCCCGAAAATAGCCCGAAATTCTGGAATGATCACATTTTAAAATTTTAAGGTTTTTATGTACTGGAGGTGCTAGCTGCTCGGGCAGTCTGCACCTCCACCCAAAAGTGTGTTTTTTGAGAAAAATACAAGAGCTCAAAAATCGGCATTACCGCCCAAAATTAGCCCATAATTAGCCCGAAATTCTGGCATGAAAGAAATATTGATATTCCGTTGTGGAGGTGCTAGCTGATCGCACCTAATTTCTTCCGTCAACAACTTCCAAGGTTATAGTATTGGCACATTAGATTTTGCGTTGCAAATATATATAATTAAAAAAAAAGTTGAACAACCACCGCAGGCTACCACTAAGAGAAACTGCCATCTAAACAAAAAATGTCAATAGCCCCCAGTAGAATCGCGGTAAAATACACCTATGGCCACGTCTCACATCCGTGAGATGGGTGGTCACAGGGCACGACGAAATCACAACGACAGGCCAGCGAAACCCTCGTGTGTCTTGAGGACACGAAGCGACCCAAGGGTGACAGCTTTCTGCATCCATCTCGCAAGTGCCTTGGCATATTTTTGGCACGCGGGTATGGCTTTAAGGTTACGAACCAGTGATAATTTCGCACCTCCGAGAGCACCTATCACAAGGACAATTACTCGTACCGAATATTTTGGGTACAGTCGTTGCAACTCTCTTTTAAGGTCTTGATACCTCTCCTCTTTTTCTTTCTCCTTTGCAGTGATGTTGTATTCGGACGGAGCCGAGAATTCGATCACGAATATAGTTCGTTTCTCGAAGTCTTGGAGAACAATGTCAGGCCTCGAGTGCACAACGGAGACTGCTGCCCGAAAATCGTAGTTGCAGAAAATCTGGCACTTCTCGTTTCGGACAATTGACTCTATATCCCTTGGAGCGTTCGGCAGGGCAGGGTCGCGACCAACACCGTAAGAGCGACAAAGGTGGTAATAAAGTACTCTTAGGGCCGCATTATGTCTATAGATATACGTTGTTCCTGCGTGGGTCGGACACCCCGATAGTATGTGTTCTAGGTACTCAGCGTGTGCATGACACTAGGGTGGTCCAAATTTATACCTGTAAAAATTGGACTTTCGATTTTTTGTGATAACCCCCCCCCCCCCTTTTTGTTCGTTTTCCGGAAAAAGAAATTCCGTAATTTTTTATTTTTTCTTTATTCAACGTTAACCCCTGCCCCCCGGCTTTTGAAGTTAACATGGGGTTTTAAATGGGAAAAGCTCGATTTTCAAAAAAATGGAAAAAAGAAGTACTTGTAATAAATTTTTTGTCAATTAAAGTATTGTCACCTCTTGAGGAGTGTTTAAGGAATAATTTCCACCCACTAGCTTTTAATTTGGACACACCTGAACCCCTTTAATTGTGCCCGGAAAATGCCCCAAAAAATGCAAAATAGCAGTTTTCTATCAAATTCATGCTAAAGACGGTATTTTAAAAAAAATTTTCAACATGAATTATTTTTAATCGATAAGTGACGAGTTTGAAAGTATATTCTAAATCATTTGAAATTGTTTAACCAATTAGTATTTGTTTAAACATTTTTTTTCCCCCCTGTAAATCGTGAAAAGTTATTATCTTTCGGAATAAATCGTACAAAGTTGATGAATGTCAAGAGTAGTAGTTCTTGTTCAACTTATTTGGTAATTATTTGAACAATTTTCATTTGTTTAAACAATTTTTTCTCCCTAAAATCGTAAAAAGTTATTATTTTCTGAAAATAATGACACATTTAAAGAATGTTGAAAGCAATATATTTTTGAAGGATGTTTGCTAATTATTTAAACAATTTTGATTTGTTTAAATAATTTTTCCCCCTGTGAAGCGTGAAAAATTATTACTTTCTAGAATTAATGACACAATTAAAGGAATTTAAGAGTAATATTTTTTTTTCTACATAATATTTAGCAATTTTTAAAATAATTTTTATTGGTTTAAACAATTTTTGTTTGTTTAAAATTTTTTTTCTCTGCAAATCGAGAAAATTTATTCTTTTCAGCAATGAATGACACAATTAAAGAATTTTAAGAATAATATTTTTTTGCTTAAGATATTTTCAAATTATTTAAATAATTAATAATCATTAATAATCATTAATATAAACGACTTTTGCAGTCTGTTATGAGTAGTTATTTTTTCAGATCATATTCGTGAAAAATCTTGTTCCTTGCGTCAGATAAAAGCCTTATTTTGTCAACAATATGCTGCTCGATTGTCAGCAGCTTTGACTTGTTTAGTGTGTGATTCACGGTCCTTAGTTCTTGGGCGAACTTTCGAACCCTTTCCGTGAACGGTTTACCAGATGTTATGTAGTCAATCACACATTGAACACGGGACGCATTCTGTCTTGCCCATCCAATTTTCTTGTTCAGTTGATACAAGCGTCTTCTTGTCTTTTGATCCATCGTCGGTTTCAGCCTTCGAGTTGAATCAGCCAAAGCTCTTGCAGCACCATAAACTGAGCAATTGATGGTCCAGAGGTCGGACTCTTGCGAGATATCTCCACGAAGGGAGGCATCCATTTCAGCCAGATCTTGGGGCTTAAGAGGAACTTGCATGTTGATGTTCCTCCTTGTACTGAAATTGCGATCATCTTCCAGAAGGTGCCTGCTTTCTGCGGATGGTCTTAATGTCGTTTCATCTTCGTCTGCAGCTTGTTCAAGCAGCGGTTGAGGAAGCGCTCCGCGTACATATCCATTTTTCCGGAGGTAGTCGGCATGATTTCGCAAAGACTGATGTGAAACGTATTGAATCTCTGGGTGTTTCTGGCACCACAGAGTATGCATACGCGCCATAAAGTCTCCGCGAACAGGGATAATACTGGCATCGTAGCAGTCTAGCACGTCATTCTTAAGTTGATCCGTCCACTCAATGTGGGCGTTTCGCCGGTTCGTCGTCGTGTTTCCATCTAAATTATTTTCAGCACCCCGAACTCTAGGATGATCGGCATTGTTTGCCGATCCATTGTCGGGTGCTCTGCCCGTTCGATCGTTTTGAACCGCATCCACAACATTTTGGTGGTTTGATGGTTTCATTGTTCTTCCCACGAGCAGCTAGGGAAAGGGTGTGTCAATCCTTGTAGAGCCCCGCGTGCAAGGATAAGGCTGATACTCTGAGACGTCGCCCGGTATCCCAGAGTCACCGTTAAAGACACCTCACCCAGGTGCCATGCAGCTTTCGGCACGGTTCTCACACCTTCGCTTAGGGGTTATTCCTTCGGGACCATCCCTGGCCAATTGTCCGCGACTGCTTATTAATTATTGTAACCATATTCAGCAGAAACCCTTGGTACGGGGACCCTCTATCCGCAACCCGAGGACGCGTTCGGTGGCTTCGTCATAAGCCCTCAGGTTCTATTCCAAGGGAATCGAAACCGAATATATATATATAATTTAAAAAAAAGTTGAACAACCACCGCAGGCTACCACTAAGAGAAACTGCCATCTAAACAAAAAATGTCAATAGCCCCCAGTAGAATCGCGGTAAAATACACCTATGGCCACGTCTCACATCCGTGAGATGGGTGGTCACAGGGCACGACGAAATCACAACGACAGGCCGGCGAAACCCTCGTGTGTCTTGAGGACACGAAGCGACCCAAGGATGACAGCTTTCTGCATCCATCTCGCAAGAGCCTTGGCATATGTTTGGCACGCGGGTATGGCTTTAAGGTTACGAACCAGCGATAATTTCACACCTCCGAGAGCACCTATCACAAGAACAATTACTCGTACCGAATATTTTGGGTACAGTCGACGCAGCTCTCTTTTAAGGTCTTGATATCTCTCCTCTTTTTCTTTCTCCTTTGCAGTGATGTTGTATTCGGATGGAGCCGAGAATTCGATCACGAATATAGTTCGTTTCTCGAAGTCTTGGAGAACAATGTCAGGCCTCGAGTGCGCAACGGAGACTGCTGCCCGAAAATCGTAGTTCCAGAAAATCTGGCACTTCTCGTTTCGGACAATTGACTCTATTTCCCTTGGAGCGTTCGGCAGGGCAGGGTCGCGACCAACACCGTAAGAGCGACAAAGGTGGTAATAAAGTACTCTTAGGGCCGCATTATATCTATAAATATACGTTGTTCCTGCGTGGGTCGGACACCCCGATAGTATGTGTTCTAGGTACTCAGCGTGTGCATGACACGCTCTGCACCTATCACTGGGAACTTCTTGACATAAAATGCGGGCGCGGTATGCTAAGGTGGAGATTACACCGTCCTGGCATGCGAAAATAAAGCCCTCTGTACCTGAATTGAGCCCTGATGATTTGAGGAAAGCAAAAGTTTGCTCCTTCGACAAGGACTGTTTTTCTACATTTCTGTGAAAGTTTCCGTGCATTTGCTTGTCGAGTAACTCTTGGTGAAATTTTGCAACCTCTGCTTTCTTTACTTCGGCTTTTAGACGTGAAGCATCTAGATGGAGTAATGCACTTTCCTCACTTCTGATGTTAAAATTCAGGCCAAGGGTCTCAGCAGCTTGCTCCGCGGCTTTGTAAAGGAACGCCCCTTCGCCAATCATCTCGTGGTTTCTGACCATCTTTAGGAGAGGATCTCTGCCATTCGCAACGATGTAAGCTGTACTCAAAACAATTCGGTTATGAAGACACTGGAGATTCAGAAGTCCGCGTCCGCCTTGCTGGCGTGAAATGTATAATCGCGGAACTGACGAATTGATATGCAAGCTTTTATGCATATGCATGATCTTACGCGTGGTGACATCAAGGGCCTTAAGCTCGTTCTTCGTCCATTGAACCACCCCAAACGAGTAGAGTAGAACCGGGACGGCAAGCATGTTAGTCGCAGATACCTTGTTCAACGCCGACAGATTGGAAGACCAAATCTGTCGAAGAAGATGCTTGTATCTGCTTCGGAGAGACTCCTTCACTGATGTTACGTCCTGAATGCGGCTTTGAGGCACGCCCAGGTATGTATAGGTCTCTCCAGTGTTAAGGTGTCTAATAACACTTATATCCACAAGCTCAGGGTCCTTGGGAACGCCAGTAATCTTTCCTTTCTTCAAATGAATTTTGGCACACTTGTCCAAACCAAAGTCCATCCCAATCTCTCCTGTGTAGTTCTTGACGATATTTGAAGCAGTTTGAAGTTTGCTTTTACCAGCGGCATAGATCTTCAGGTCATCCATATAGAATACATGAGTGACCTTATGCTCACGCTGATTAGTGTCGCCACAGAGGTATCCAGGAGAATTTCGTATTGCGAGAGATAGAGGCAAAAGTGTGATGCAAAAAAGCAAAGGGCTCATACTATCCCCTTGAAAGACGCCCCTCTGGAAGGTGACATTGTTCGTCGTCAGACGATAATTCCTAGATGAGATGGTAAATCTAGTTTTCCAAAGAGGCATCAATCTCTCTATGCATCTCACTATGTGTGGATGTACCTTCAAGCTTTCCAACAGACAGATGATAAGTCTATGAGAGGTTGAATCAAAAGCTTTCCGGTAGTCAATCCAGGCCATTGACAGGACGCGCTGATGGACTGTAGCGTCTTTACAGACACACCTGTCAATCAGCAGGTTCTCTCGACAGCCTGCTACACCTTTTTTCGAGCCACGTTGTTCGTACATCTCTCGCCATACAGGCTCAATTCGTCGAACAATCCTGTTGTTTAGGACAGCTGTAAAGATCTTATACAGTGTGTTCAAACAAGTTATTGGCCTGTAATTCTCTGGTTTGGACAAGTCGCCTTTTTTCGGTAGGAGTATAGTGCGCCCTAACACTAGCCACTGCGGAATGGGCATCTCCGACTTTAAATATGAGGTGAATATGCGGGCCAAATGTTTGTGTGTAGAAGTAAACTTCTTCCACCGAAAGTTCTTGATACAATCTGGTCCAGCACCGGAAAAGTTCTTCGTGCCTCTAAGTGCTTTTTTCACCTCTTCGGCAGTGACTGATGGGCACTCCTCCTCAGATTTTATGAGGCTGTCGCAAAACTCCTTGAAGCGGATGATATTGTCAGTATCTTCCTTCAACTCTAGTGTTTTCGGGATCTTGTACACCTCTCTCCAAAAAATCTCTACCTCCTTGGGCTTGGGTGGATTTTTTACAAAAACAGGGGGATCACTGAAGAGGCGCGATGGGTCAGCGAGAAACTGTTGATTCTCCCTGATCCATCTCTCCCTCTTCTGTATCCTCATCCTTGCGTCAGATAACAGCCTTATTTTGTCAACAATATGCTGCTTGATTGTCAGCAGCTTTGACTTGTTTAGTGTGTGATTCAAGGTCCTTAGTTCTTGGGCGAACTTTCGAACCCTTTCCGTGAACGGTCTACCAGATGTTATGTAGTCAATCACACATTGAACACGGGACGCATTCTGTCTTGCCCATCCAATTTTCTTGTTCAGTTGATGCAAGCGTCTTCTTGTCTTTTGATCCATCTTCGGTTTGAGCCTTCGATTTGAATCAGCCAAAGCTCTCGCAGCAGCATAAACTGAGCAATTGATAGTCCAGAGGTCGGACTCTTGCGAGATATCTCCACGAAGGGAGGCATCCATTTCAGCCGGATCTTGGGGCTTAAGAGGAACTTGCATGTTGATGTTCCTCCTTGTACTGAAATTGCCATCATCTTCAACTAGGTGCCTGCTTTCTGCGGTTGGTCTTAATGTAGTTTCATCTTCGTCTGCAGCTTATTCAAGCAGCGGTTGAGGAAGCGCTCCGCGTACATATCCATTTTTGCGGAGGTAGTCGGCTTGATTTCGCAAAGACTGATGCGAAACGTGTTGAAGCTCTGGGTGTTTCTGGCACCACAGAGTATGCATACGCGCCATAAAGCCTCCACGAACAGGGATAATACTGGCATCGTAGCAGTCTAACACATCATTCTTAAGTTGATCCGTCCACTCAATGTGGGCGTTTCGCCGGTTCGTCGTTGTGTTTCCATCTAAATTATTTTCAGCACCCCGAACTCTAGGATGATCGGCATTGTTTGCCGATCCATTGTCGGGTGCTCTGCGCGTTCGATCGTTTTGAACCGCATCTACAACATTTTGATGGTTTGTTGGTTTCATTGTTGTTCCCATGAGCAGCTAGGGAAAGGGTTCGTCCATCTTTGTAGAGCCCCGCGTGCAAGGATAAGGCTATTACTCTGAGACATCGCCCGATATCCCAGAGTCACCGTTAAAGACACCTCACCCAGGTGTCATGCAGCTTTCGGCACGGTTCTCACACCTTCGCTTAGGGGTTATTCCTTCGGGACCATCCCTGGACAATTGTCCGCGACTGCTTATTAATTATTGTATCCATATTCAGCAGAAACCCTTGGTACGGGGACCCTCTATCCGCAACCCGAGGACGCGTTCGGTGGCTTTGTCGTAAGCCCTTCGGTTCTATTCCAAGGGAATCGAAACCGAAACCACCCCAAAAAAAAAAAATATATATATATATATATATAGTTAAAAGTTTGTCATAAGGACAACCGCAGGATTTCGCTGGGAGCGGGTGCTAATCTGAAAAATTGCACCCGCTCCCAGCGAAATCGCGGTAAAATTTCAGCTGTAACCACGTCTCACGACCGTGGGATGGGTGGTTACAGTCTGCGCGAATTCAATACGATGATCCGGCGAAAGTCTCGTGCACCCTGAGGACACGGAGCGACCCAAGGACGACCGCCTTCTGAATTCTCCCTGCAAGTGCCTCAGCATTTTGTTGACACGCAGGGATGCTTTTCAGGCTATTAACAAGTGAAACCTTGGCACCTCCAAGAGCGTCAATGATCAGGACGATTAGCTTAACAGAATATTCCGGGTATGACCGTCGCAACTCCCTCATAAGGTCTTTATACCTTTCTTTCTTTTCTTTCTCCTTCGCTGTGACGTTTTTGTCCGCTGGTGCCGAAAATTCGATAACGAACATGGTTCGTTTCTCGAAGTCAAGAAGAACCATGTCAGGCCTCGAGTGCGCAAAAGAAACAATTGTCGAGAATATGAAGTTCCAATATATGCGGCACTTCTCATTTTCGACAATTGACTCTATTTCTCTAGGGGCGTTCAGCGGAGAGGTATTTGGGCTAATGCCGTAAGAGTGACAGAGATGGTAATAAAGCACTCTCAGTGCCGCATTGTGCCTTTGGATGTAGGTTGTTCCCGCATGAGCTGGACAACTAGATAGTATGTGTCCTAGATGCTCGGGGTGTTCATGACACGCTCTGCAGCTATCATCGGGAATATCTTGGCTCAAAATGTGGCGACGGTATGCTAGAGTGGAAATGACACTATCTTGACATGCCAGAATGAAGCCCTCTGTGCCCGACTTCAATCCGGGTGATCTAAGGAAAGCAAACGTCAGCTCATACGACATCGACTGATCTTCCACATTTCTGTGGAAGATGCCGTGCATCTTCTTGTCGAGGAGCTCTTCGCGGAAGTTTTTTTCCTGTGCTTTTTTAATCAGGGCCTTCAGGAGTGAGTATTTAAGATGGATAATATTTGATGCATTTCGCTCACCCCTGATATTGAAGTCAAGGCCGAGTGTTTCAGCAGCCTCTTCTGCTGCTTTGTAAAGAAACGCCCCTTTGCCTACTTCTTCGTGTTTTCTGACCATTTTAAGAAAAGGATCTTGTCCATTTGCGACAATATGTGCTGTACCCAGAATAATCCTGTTGCGAAGACATTCAAGATTCAGTATTCCACGACCACCTTGACGGCGTGAGATGTAAAGTCGTGGAACAGAAGACTTAAGGTGCATGCTTTTGTTCATGTGCATAACCTTTCGGGACCCGATGTCGAGGGATCTGAGCTGGTTCTTCGTCCATGGAACTACTCCAAATGAATAGAGTACTACTGGGACGGCAAGCATGTTCGTTGCAGATACTTTGTTCCTCGCCGACAGTTCGGAAGACCATATCTGTCGGAGGAGACGTTTGTATCTGCATGGGAGAGTATTCTTTATAGATGTCACGTCCTGAATGCGGTTCTGTGTCACGCCCAGGTATATATAGGTCTCTACAGTGCGAAGGTGTCGTATAGCGCTTTTGTCAACGAGTTCAGGATCTTCGAGGATGCCGTTAAGTTTTCCCTTCTTCAAATTAACCTTGGCGCATTTCTCTAACCCGAACTCCATTCCATTCTCTTGAGTGTACTCTGTGACAATTTTTAGAGCTAGATGTAGTTTCTCTTGATTTCTAGCATAGAGCTTAAGATCATCCATGTAAAATACATGAGTTACCTTATGCTTTCGATTTCCAGGTTTGCCACAGAGGTACCCTTCGGAATGGCGAAGTGCGAGAGATAGTGGCAATAATGTGAGGCAAAAGAGGAGAGGGCTCATGGTGTCGCCCTGAAATACACCTCTCTGAAAGGTGATACTGTTAGTGATCACACGATATTTTCCAGATAAGATGGTAAATCTGGTTTTCCAAAGCGGCATTAATCTTTCTATGCATCTCACGATGTGTGGATGAACCTTCAAGCTTTCCAACAGACAGATGATAAGTCTATGGGAGGTTGAATCAAAAGCTTTTCGGTAATCTATCCAGGCCATCGATAGAGATCGTTGATAGGATGCTGCATCTTTACAGACACATCTATCGATGAGCAGGTTCTCCCGACATCCTGCTACGCCTTTCTTCGAGCCACGTTGTTCATACATCTCTCGCCACACAGGTTCAATTGTCCGAAGAATCCTATCATTTAGGATGGCTGTGAAGATCTTATACAGTGTGTTCAGACAAGTTATTGGCCTGTAATCCTTAGGGTCAGCTAAGTTGCCCGTCTTAGGCAGGAGCACTGTGCGCCCTTCCACCAACCACTCCGGAATAGGCTCTTCCGACTTTAGATATGAGGTGAAAATTCGGGCCAGATGCTGGTGGGTTGAAGGAAACTTCTTCCACCAGAAGGTCTTGATACCATCTGGTCCCGGAGCGGGAAAGTTCTTCATGCCTTTCAATACGTTTTTCACCTCCTCGGTGGTGATAGGTGGGCATTCTTCCTCAGGTGTTATGAGGGCATTGCACAGCTCCTTGAAGCTATTTATGTTCTTTGAGTCTTCTTGAAGTGGATGCTGGACCTCGTAGACTTCTCTCCAAAATGCTTCCACCTCCTCTGGTTTGGGCGAATGGTCGACAGTAATTGGAGGGTCTTGGAAGAGTTTAGATGGATCAGATGAAAATTGTTGATTTTCTCTGACCCACCTCTCTCTCCGCTCTAGACTTCTCCTAGCGTTAGATAGTATTCGTATTCTGTCAACAATATGCTGTCTGATGGTCATTAGCTTTGATTTGTTGATTGTGTGATGACGGATCCGCAGTTCGCGCGCGAACCGTCGAACCTTGGCAGTGAAATTCCTGCCAGATGTTATGTAGCCAATCACACACTGAATGCGGGACGCGTACTGTCTAGCCCAGCCTATCTTTGTGCTGAGTTGATGCATTCTTCTTTTGGTCTTATGATCAACCGTTCGTTTTGTTTTACGGCTTGCATCTGCCAAAGTTCTCGCTGCATTGTACACACCACAACTGATAGTCCAGAGGTCGGATTCTTCGGAAAAATCTCCACGAAGTTCATCATCCAATTCAGTCAGATCTTTGGGCTTGGGAGAAACCTGAATGTTGATGTTTCTCCGGGTCCTGAAGCATCGTTCTTCCTCTATTGGATGCCTGTTCGCGGTTGGTCTCAGTGTCGCTTCTCTTTCTCTGTTGCCGGCTTGTTCTGGATGCGGTTGAGTAGGCACTCCGCTTATATAACCCCTTTTCCTAAGGTTTTCGGCATGGTTACGCAGACGTTGTTGCGAAAAGTCTGAGAGCTCTGTGTGTTTCTCGCACCACAGAGCATGCAGTCGTGCCATGTAACCTTCTCGTTCAGGGACCATACTGGCATCGTAGCACTCCTGCAGGCCGTCATTGAGTTGATCCGTCCACTTAAAAGTATCAAGATTCCGCCGGTCAATCGCATTGACTCCGTCTTGATTGGCTCCCCCAACTGTAGGGTAGTCGGCATTGTTTTCCGACCCATTGTCGGGAGCCCTGCGCGTTCGATTGTTTTGAACCGC
>CAKNXH010059536.1:0-22265 GCA_932178445.1 Andricus quercusramuli
ATTTTCTGTTAAAAGAGATTTTAGTTGGCTTTTACTATTAAAATATGAATTTTTAACCAAGAAATAAGTTTTTACAAAAAAATTGTATTTTTTATCCAAAAAGACGAATTTTTAATCAAAAAGGATGATTTTTCAACAAAATTGTTGAATTCTCTACCCAACAGTTGCCTTTTTTATCCAAAAAAGTTGAAATTTCTCTAAAAAAAGATGAAATTTTATTTAAACAAAAAAAAACGAATTTGCAAAAAAAATGGTAGAATTTTCATCCAAAAAATATTCCAGTTGACTTTTCAAGGTCAAAATAGGAATTTTCAACAGAAAAAAAGTTTCTAGGAACAAATTTGAATTTTTCATTCAAAAAGACGAATCTTTTCTACCAAAAGAGATGAATTTTTTAAGAAATAGATGAATTCTCTACAAAATAGTTCAATTTTCTGTTAAAGAGATTTTATTTGGCTTTTACTATCAATATATAAATTTGCAACCAAGAAATAAGTTTCTACGAAAAAAATTGAATTTTCGATCCAAGACGACGAATTTTTACCCAAAAAGGATGACTTTTCAACAAAATTGTTCAATTCTCTACCAAATAGTTGAACTATTATTCAAAGAAAGTTGAAATTTGCACTAAAACAGATGAATTTTTATTGAAAAAAGGACACATTTTTTCAAAGTCGAACTTTCATCCAGAAAGCTTCCAGTTTATTTTTTAACACAGAAATATGGTTTTCAAACAAAAAGTAAATTTCCTATGAAATAGTTGCATTTCTAATCAAAATTATGACTTTCTAACAATATAGTTTCATTTTCAACCAAACAGTTGCATTTTTGTTCAAGGGAGATGAAATTTCTCATGAAACGGATGAATTCTTTATCTAAAAAAAAAAATTTTAAATAGTCGAATTTTCATCCAGAAAAGATTTCAGTTCTCTTTTCAACATCAAAATATTCGATACAACCAAGAAGTAAATTTTCTACAAAATAGTTAAATTTTACACAAAACAGTAGAATTTTCAACTACAAGTATGACTTCGAAAAAATTATTGAATTTCAAACCAAACAGTTGCATTTTTATTTGAGAAAGATGGAATGTTTCTTTTGAAACAAATCAATTTTTAAAAAAACTTCAAAAGAATAGGAACATTTTCAACCAAAGAAGATTCAAGTTCACTTCCCAACACTAAAATAAGGATTGTAAACTATAAGTAAATTTTCTTCTAAATAGTCGAATTTTGAACCAAGAAGTATGACTTTTGAACAAGATTGTTAAATTTTCAACCAAGCAGTTGATTTGCCCAGAAAAATGAGAATTCTACTGAAACGGGTGAATTTTTTAATCAAAAAGACAAATTTTCAAAAAAAGAGTTGAATTTTCATCAAAAAGGATTTCAGTAGACTTTTCTACGGAAAAGTACAAATTTTAAACAAAAAGTAAATTTTCTCGGAAATAGTTGAAGTTTCAAGAAAACAGTTGCATTTTTGTCCAAGAAAGATGCAATATTCAAACTGAAAAAAGATCAACTTTTAAATTAAAAAGACAAATTTTCAATCCAAAGAAGATTTCAGTTGACTTTTCAGCAACAAAATATAAATCTTAAACAAAAGTTTAATATTATACGAGAAGAGATATTCCTTTAACCCAAAAAGACAAATTTTCAACAAAGCAGTTGAATTTTCAAAAAAAAGATGACATACTTGGCTCAGAGTTCATCTCTTTTCGTTGAAAATTCTACTATTTGCTTTCACATTTAACTATTTTCTTGAAAATTAATTTTTTTTTTAGTTGAAAATTAATTTTCTTGTTAGAAAAATTAGCAAATCCATTTTTGACTAAAAATTTATAATTTTTAGTTGTTAATGAAACTATTAATTTTTACATTAAGAAGTCATCTTTTCAGTTGAAAATGCGACTATTTATTTGCAGGTTGAACTATTTTGTTCAAAATTCATTTTGTTGATTGAAGATTGAACGATTCAGTTGAAAATTCATTTTCCTTCGGTTGAAAACTAATGTTTTCAACTGAATATTTAACTATTCTATTTTTGGTTGGAAAATTATGTGTTTTGTTGTAAATTCATCTTTTTCGTGAAAAATTAATCTTACTGACTGAAAATTTAGATGATTGTTGAAAGTTGAGCTACTTCCTGAAAAACTTATTTTATTAGCTGTAGATATGTTTCTCTCGATGAAAATTCAACTATTTCGTTAAAAATTGGATTTTTTTAAAGTTGAAAATTGATTTTTTGTCCAAAAAGTCATCGAATTCACTCTTGGCTGGAAATGTTGAAACTTCAGATATTAAATTTTACATTTAGATGTCATCTTTCTGGTTAAAGATGCAAATACTTGATTAAATTTTGAACTACTTTGTCGGAAATTTATTTTATTGGTTCAAGATTGACACTTTTAGTTGAAAATTCGTTTTTTGCTGTTGGAAATTAATTAAATTTTCTACAAAATAGTTGAATTTTTGATCATATAGTTGAATCTGCGACAAAGAAAAGTGAATTTTCAACCACATTTTTTTTATTATTATTACTGAAGAAGCTTTATTATTATGATGGTTGAATTTTTATGTATTTTGTTGAAAATTTTTATTTGTTGTTGTTGTTGTTAAAAACTAATTTTTTTAACAGAAGAATGAACTATTTGATTATTGGTTGAAATTCGATCGTCCTTAGTTGAAGAATTAACTAATTGGAAATTAGCTTTTTGATTGAAAATTCATATTTCCCGGTTAGGAATTTGAAATTTTCTGAGAGAATTCATATTTCTTGTTATAAATTAAATTTTTTTGAGAGAATTCACATTTTTGGTTTGCACGTTAAGGAAATTTGTGGAAAATGTATGCGTTTTGTTGTGAAATCATCTTTTTTGATAGAAAATTAATCTTCTTGGTTGAAATTTTAATTGCTTGGTTAAAAGTTGAACCACTTCGTTGAAATTTATGTTATTATTTAAAAATATATCTATTCAGTTGAAAATTTAACTATTTTCTTATAAATTATTTTGTTGTTGTTTATAAATCAATTTTTTACAAGTGGAAAAGGAATTCCATTTTTTATCAAAAATTGATCGCTTTTAGATTAAAATTGAACTATATGGCTCTGATTTTAACTGTCTTTTTCGGAAATTTGGCTTCTTGGGTTGAAAATTCTCTTATTGCCATAGAAAAATAAACTTTTAGGTTGAAAAATAACTTTTTGACGGAAAATTCATATTTTTGGATTGAAAATTTAACTTTTTTCTGGATAATTCACCTGCTTGGTTCGAGAATTCAAACCTTTGGTTGAAATATTTTTTTTCCGAACTAAAAAATCTTCTTTGGTTGAAAATTTAACTCTTTTGTTGAAAATTTTTCGTTTTGGTTTCAAAATCCCTCTCTTTTTATAGAAACTTCATCTTCTTACGTAAAAGTGCAACAGTTTGGTTAAATTAGTATTTTTTTTGTTGAATTTATTTATTTTTTTTTAATTTAGGAATAATATCTTTCTGGTTAGAATAGAAACTCTCCTTTCTGAAAAATGAATTTGTTCTGCTGAAGATTCATCATTTTAGTTAGAAATATCACTATTTCATTTTCAATTAAACTGTTTTATTGAAATTCTTTGTTTTTTGGGATAAAATTCGCTCTGTTAGGATTCAACTATTCAGCTGAAAATTCGTCCAATTTCCTTCAATGTTCAAACCTATTTTTATGATTGCCACTTTTTGGTTAACATTTTTTTATTTTTATAATAACCTATTTGATTGAAAATTAATCTTTGTATGCCGCAGATTCAACAAACTGGTAAAAAATTAGACTATTTTGTTGTTCGGAAATCTAACTGCTTTGTTGACAATTCGTCTTTTTGAATTGAAAATTCATATTTTTCGTAGGAAAGCTCTTTGTTGAAAAGTAATCTTCTTGGGTGTAAATATCAACCGTTTTCGAAAAGATTTGGTTTTTCAGTTCGAACACTTAACACTTGACACTTAAAATTGATAAAGTTACGAAAAGTCTAAAAATATTATTAAAAATATTTTAAATAATACCCGTAAATTTTCACTCTAGAATCAAGTTTTTAGTAATTCCCTGAGATGCAAAAAAAATGTGCTTGAAAGCCATTTTCATCGAAATACCGATGATCAAGATCCTTTCTAATTACTTCTCCGCCTTCCATGGATAATTGATGCTCCTCTAATAACTCTGGACTTTCTTTAAAGGAACAAGGTAATTACAAGCCAGTGATTAAGGTCATTATCTTTTTTAAAATGCACCATAATTTTCCCTAAAGCTTTTCCAGAAACTGAATGCTCTTTTCTTTTAGGAAGGAGGCTAATGAAGATCTTTCTTCTAATTGCCAATTTGATGTTCTATACAGAGTACAATCGGTTATATTGTCTTTTTCCAAAGTTCTTTCAATATAACTTGAAAAAATGTGAAATTATGGAAAGTCGTAGAAAACATTCCTTTAACAATAAATTTGTTTATAACTATTTTTGTTTGCTTATTATTTAATATTGCAACATCCTTACCTCATGTTACTCGATGAAACTTAGGCGCTTTCAAGAATTTTCCTGTTATTGACGAGCAACGGAAACATCGAATAAAAAAAATTGCAATTTTTTTGATCGTATTTGTTTATTTATCCAAAAATTGAGAGCCTTATTCAAAAATCAAGTTTGACAACTCTCTTAGAAATCTTATGAGCTTTTTTGAAGAAATTTTATCCGTTTCTCATCTGTATGATTTCTGTACAAAAATTGTCAGAATTACTCCATTTGGAAATTTATGATTAAGAAGTCTTTTCTATTTATGCTTCAACTTTAAATATAAATGAGCATAACTTCCATAATCTGCAATAGAGTGCATTAATATTATAGATCAATCGATTTTCCTCAAATCGAGGAATCTTTTCCGTTTTCGCATCAATTTTGAATCATGTTAGTGATACAAGTTATGGTAATGCATAACATTCGAAAACACGCCTGAATTTTTTTTCTCGCAAAGATGGCGTATGGAACGGTCGGTCTAAAATCAAGCTCGTCGTTATCGGTGAAAATATAAGGTCTACAATGGCTATTTCGGTGCCATATAGTGCTGGGTTGTTTCTTTCGAATGTTCGAGTTCATATGGCATAATTTTTCGCTTTGAATTTGGTGACACGAAAGTGGATTTTAGTTTTAGAAGGCAGTTTTTGCATAGTAAATATATACCTATCCCACTACTTTCCAACCGAGCAAGTCACGCCTACCCCGAAAGGGAAATGGCTTGATGGTATAATAATAATAATAATAATAATAAATGGTTTGGCATAGTAAAGTTTCGTTCTGATTACATATTGTAGGCAAGTGAGATGTGGATACAAAATATACCGCTAATTGTTCTCCAGGGTGAGAATCTTAATGCAATTGTTTTAGTGCAATTAATAATTCATGGTAAGAGCAAGGAATTATTTGAAATTATAAACCGAAAGACTGAGTGGAATAGTGACTCATGCTCCTTGATTACTAATTGCGATAAGAGCTCAGTAAGCAGTTATGATTAAACTCCTTTAACAAATAACATTGGCTGATACTGCTTGATTAAACCTGGATAAACTACACTAACCCATGTGAAAATATTGGCTTTACAAAATGGATACTAAAAATCAAACTCCTACTCCATCTGTGAATGGAAAACAACGTAAATGCCGGTTTTGTCCAAGTGCAATGATTAATTGAATATACTACATGCCAAATATGTGGAGCATTCTATCACCCAGGATGTGCGAAACTCGCAAAGCTATTACCTAATAGAGGCTATTCAAAATGCTGTAAGACATCAAGATCAAATTCACCGACACCTGGACCAGCAATTACAGTGGAAGCGTTAGATACTATGCTTGCAAATATAAGATTGGCCATACAAGAAGATTTTAAACCGGTTAAGCAATCTGTAGCAAAACAGTGATACTCAAGCATTAAATACCCAATATAATTCCTTGAGTGATGTGCTTCACTGTTTGGAGAAAGATATCCGAGATCTGAGTGCTCAAACAAATAGTGGTGAAAACACAACAATGGCAAATGTTATAAGGGAGATGAATGAGCTCTTAATGAGGGAAAAGAATCTAATTCTTTATGGTGCCGTGGAAATGTCAAATAAGGAAACTGGTAAGGAGTTTGATTACAATGAAGTTGAAAATTACATTAAAAAATGTTATCCCCTGTTGAATATGAATGAAATAAGATTCATCCGAATTGGAAAATATTTCCAGGCTGCAGAAGTACCCAGGCCTCTTAAATCTATTTTTCCAAAGGAGATGATGTCAACAACAATATTACGTGCATATTTAAGGGATCGCAAAAATCAATCAAGTGCGATACGTCAACAGGAAATGAACGTGTCGTAGGAAAGAACACCATTACAGCAACAGGGGAGTATCGGTAGCTCAGGGAAGTATTGAACGAGCGAATAGCGAAAGGGGAAAAAGAAATTCGAATAACTGATCGCAATGGGTACTTGAAGCTAGTGAAGAATCTTCTCCCTCGCAGAGTAAAGAACATCGAATAAATAATAATAAAACACAGCTAATAAGTGTATTATTAGCATGTATTATCAAAACGTGAATGGACTCAATGGTAAGATGCAGGTTCTTTTATTGTCTCCTTATGTATATGACTATGACATAATCGCATTAACTGAAACTTGTTTAAAGCAAAATGTGTATAATGCTGAATTTTTCGATCCTTATTTCTTTATTCTGTATCTCTCTGATCGAGTTGAAAAAAGAGGAGGCGGAGTTTTATTAGAAGTCAAAACATGTTACATATCTGGCAGAATAAATATAGATCATATAAAAGCCTCAATTCCAGAAGTAGATATTGATTGTATTAAAGTAAATGTTAATGGAATAGTCATATTCGTATTGTTAGTATATATTCCACCTTGTATGACGGATATAAAGTTTGAGCTTCTTTATGAAATTATAATGGATCAGCGTCAAAATAGGACACGGAATTATTATAATGGAAGATTTTAATGTACCGAAATTTTTGTCTCATTTCTCAAATAAAAGGATTGGTAATACATCTCAATTATTTATACCGCTTATGGATCATTATGAACTAAAGCAGTATAATAATATCTTAAACAGTAACCTAAGATGTCTAGACCTTGTATTACCAAACGTTCACATACAAATATCTAGGTTCATTCCACCGATTTTAAAAAAGAATAGACATCACCCAGCTCTGTCCTTACTGGTAACCTTAAAAGAAATTGGTTCAACAATATGTAACTTTACTCCACACTTTTCGTTGCTCAATTATAATTTTTAAAAATGTGACTACTCCAAGCTATATGTCGCAATATCAAATATCGATAGGTCTTCAGTGTACAGGTGTAATGATCCGCATACTGCATGTGACTGTCTGTATGATATCTTGTACACAATTTTTGACAAGTATGTTCCAAGGTATTCACAAATATCTAACCCTAAATTTCCCTACTGGTAGACAGATAATATAATATGAGATCTTTCATCGAAAATAAAGCTACATAAGAAGTATAATAAGTATAAGAACCCGACCATTCTACGCAAATATCAAATTATTAGAGCAAAAATCAATCAACAAATAAAAACTGCGCACAAAAATTATATGTTTAAAATCGAGAATGATCTGATAGCTAATCCTTCGGGTTTATAGGCTTATGTCAATACTATGAAGAAATCATCGAGAATACCGGGCACAGTATCCTATCTAGATTCTCAGTTTGAAAACAGAGAATTTTCAATATCTTTGCAAACTATTTCGAAAGTGTCTTCAGACCACCTCGCGGTTCAGATAACCAAGACTTATCACGAGATAATATATCACTTATGGGTGACATATTACACTTTTCCACTAGTGAAGTACTGAATGCATTTAAATCACTTCGTCCACAGAGGACTGCGGGTATCGATTCTGTTCCAGGATTTGTACTAAAGGATTGTGCCATGATTTTTGCCTCACCTTCAACAGCAATGTTCAACCATGCACTCTACTGTGGAGAGTTCCCAATAAACTGGAAATCTGTTAGGGTGTGTCCGATAATTGAAAATGAAGGTAACAATACCGATGTGTAAAATTATAGACCAATATCTATATTGAGTGCATTTTCTAAGGTCTTTGAAATCTGTATATACAATGAAGTATGGAAACATTTTAAACCATTCGTTTCTGATTCTCAACATGGTTTTATCCCGAAAAGATCAACCGTCACAAATCTGACCACATTCACGTAAATTATAACAACACTCTTGAAACAATACGATCAAGTTGAAGTAGTATATATAGATCTCTCAATGGCTTTTGACGTAATTGATCATAACATACTCATGTCTTAGCTGCAAAATATAGGTCTATCAGATAAATTACTTGCTCTCTTAAAATCATACATCAGTAATAGGCCGAATTATGTAAAATATGGTGGATACTCGTCAAAAGCATATTATCTGACGTCTGGGGTCCTACAAGGATCAAACTTGGGTCCATTTTTGTTTATAATATACATGAATGATGTAATTCAAGTTATATCGAAATATCACCTTCTTTTTGCAGACGATACTAAGATTTTCCTGCCAATATCGGGATTTGAAGATTTTTATGCATTGAATAATGTAATGAAGTTTTATAACCGGTGTAAAAATAACTCACTTTATCTTAATATATCTAAATGCAGCACAATATCTTTTCATCGAAAAAGTAATCCGATAATACATGACTATGTGAAAAATAATATTTGCTTGAAAAGGGTTTCTGTCGTTCATGATCTTGGACTAATCTTTGATGTAAGGCCAACATTTGAAGACCAATTAAACGCGTTAATAAAAAGTTCGAATAGAACCTTAGGATTTTTGATGCGAACATGTAGAAATTTTAACTCAGCAACTCCTATAAAAATACTATTTAACTCACTAGTTCGCTCAAAACTAGAATATGCATCAATATCTTGGTCTCTGACATATACGAAGCACAAGGCAATTATAGATAAGTGTCAAAAAGATTTCTGAAATTTATAGCCTATAAAGAGGATGGATACTATTTATCTCCGGGATCTGACTATGGCCAGTTACTGCGCAGATTTAATGTATGGTCTTTGGAAGATAGAAGAACTTTAGCGTCTTTACTATTTCTTTTCAAGATAATTCAATTTTATATTGATTGTCCATATTTGCTTTCTATACTACCATTCTCTGTACCTCAATATCAGACAAGACTGCAAACACTTTTCTATCTTCCCATGCCTTCATCAAACTTAGAACTGAGAACGCCTCTCTATCAGTTATGTGACAATATAAATCTAAGGTATACAAATACTATTGATTTTGATCCATTTAACGCATCACTGTTGAATTTCACGCAAAGAGCTGAAGAATATGTATTAGGAATGTAAGAACGATTGGATCGACATAACATGCGCTGAAACAAAACTATGTTTTTGTACATGTACTTTCTAAATTTGAATCAGCGATAAGTATATCACTAATTCAAATCAGCGTATATACGCTGGCAAATCAGCGAAATTCAGCTGCTAATTAAAAAATAGTCACTGATCAGCAGCTAAATTTCGCTGCTTCAGCAGCGTATATACGCTGATTTGAATTAGTGGTATACTCATCGCTGATTCGGATTTATAGAGTAGCCCTGTAAATGGTCCAGGACTGTAGGGATTAGGATTCTAAATGAATTAATAAAAAAAAATGAATAAAAAAGACTTTTTGATTACAAATGTTTAAATAGAGATTCAGACAATTTGGGTAAATAAATCATAAAGCTGGGAAAGGGATAAGGTGCGACAGAACTTATCGTTTCCCTTTTCCAGCTCGAAAAATTATTATTCCGAATACAAAATTTGATTTGTCTGATTTGTCTGTGTACTTGAAAATTTCTTTTGTTATTTTGTAATTTTGTAGTTTTTGTAAATTTATATTTTTAAATTGAACAAAATGAAGACTTTGGTTTGTCCATTATTGAAAAAAATAACTAATGCTTCTTTTATGAAGAAGCAAATAAAGTTTCCAACGGGATGCAAAGTTTATCCCAGACGTTAAAACATTAATAAGGGTTTATAATCTTTCCTCTATCTACCTACAAACAAAGTGGAAACAGTCGAGATCGAATTCACGGATAGTTCCCCACTCTGCGGTGGCCCGGTCATGTCGCCACCCTGACAATATTGCCTTTAATGTCATTCAATTGCAGTCAAATAAATGCCAAAAAAAAACGATATGAGTCTTGAAATTTACATTCATATGTTGATTTGAATATCAGAGAATATAGACTCTATATTTGACGCGGATTTGCCTTAAGCTATTTTCACTTTGTTAGCAAATCGAGCTTTGTGTGTGTTGATAGAAACTTTGGAAAGGTAATTATATGATTTATTAATATGCAGATCCCTGAAACCCTTTGCATATGACAAGCGGTTTGTGAAATTGCACCATTCATATAGGAAAGTTCGTCCAGTAAGCTGAGAAACACAAATCATCAATAATTCACCGAAATAATTTCGAATTTAGCTCAGCCAAAGTAAAACCCGATTTCACCGGCGCTTTTTCAAATGAGTTTGCTTTTATTTTTGTGTCAGAGGATATTGAACTGACAGTACGCACTTCACCAACGAGAACCTGTGATGTATGAAATTCAAGTGTGATTTTTTTTATCATAAAAAATCGAGAGAAATATATATTTTTTTTTTAGCGAAAATGATATTCAAGATAAGGCAGAGTCGTTAGATATAAAATACAAAAATGAAGCTAAAACTTTGAGAACCTGGAAATCTGCTTAAATTCTTTTAAACCTTGAAAACCTGGAAATATCCTTGAGTTTTTCACGAGAACCTCTTCTCGGACTAATTTTCATTTCAACTTCCATTGTGTTGATCGAAAAATGAGTCAGCGAATCTGAAATTAAATTATCGCTTACAGTTCCAAAGAGAATAGAATCGAAGATTGAGAATAAAAATCATGAAATCAAACCCTGATGAGTTTTTTTATTAAAAGCGTATAACCAAGTGCAGAGTAAACTGGCTCGGATCGCTTCTATCTGAAGTAAATGGCACGAAGACGAGTAACGCGCAATTCAGCCAATTCAGGAATCAGTTGCCATTCCTGGTGCCAAGTCAGCTTTACCGCGAAAATTAAATAACTCCTCTCTTCATCTCATTCTCGTTCACCCTCTGTTCTAGTGTAGGGTCAGATCGCAAAGGTGCAGAAAAAAATTAATAAATTTGTATATTTCGATTTTTACCTCTCCTGCTCTCATTTATTTAGACTTTGACCGTGGGCGTCATAGCGGGTCATTAAAAATTAAAATATACCCTAATATTTTCGAGTTGGAACAGAGGTTGGTGAAATAAAAATTAAAACACGAAATATGCCCTAATATTATAGTTGGAGCATACTTGTTAAAATGGGTATTTCAAATGGAAACATACCCTAATATTTTCGAGTTGGGAGAGGGGTGTTAAAGTGGGTCCTGAAAAAGCTAAATACACCCCAATATTTTCGAGTTGAAACAGATGTAGTGAAATGGATGTTTAAATATCGAAATATACCCTAATATTCTCGAGTTGGAACAGGGATGGGAAAACGAGTATTCAAAAATCGGCATATACCCTAATATTTTTGAGTTGGGGCCGGACTGGTGAAGTGGGTCGTTGATAATCGAAATATAACTCAATCTTTTTGAGTTGAAACAGGGGGAGTAAGAAGGATCTTTACGAATCAAAATACCCTAATATTTTTAAGTTGGAACAGAGGTGGTAGAATAGGTCGTAAAAAATATACATATACCCCAAAAATTTTGAGTTGGAACAGAAGTGGTCAAATGGATATTTAAACACGAAATATGCCCCAATGTTTTGATGTTGGAACAGGGATGGTGAAAGGTATATTTAAATATCGAAAAATACCATAATATTTTAGAGTTAAAGAGACGTGTCAAAATAAGTATTTAAAAATTGAAGCATACCCTAATATTTCCGAGTTGGAACAGGAGTGGAAAATGGGTACTTAAAAATCAACATATACCCTAATATTTTTGAGTTGGGGCCAGACTAGTGAAGTGGGTCGTTGATAATCGAAGTATAACTCAATCTTTTCGAGTTGGAACAGTGGACGTAAGAAGGATCTTTACAAATCGAAATACTCCTTAATATTTTTGAGTTGGAACAGAGCTGGTCAATTTAGGCATTAGAAATTGAAATATACCCTAATATTTTTGAGTTGGAGTAGGAGTGATGAATTGAGTTTTTAAAAATCGAGATATATACCCCAAACTTTCCGAGTTGGAACAGGGAGGTAAGATTCATATTTAAATATCAAAATATACCCTAATATTTTAGAGCTGGAAAATAAATGTCAAAATGGGTATTTCAAAATCAAAATTTACCCTAATATTTTTGATTTGGCACAGGCGAGATAAAATGGATATTCAAATATCGAAATATACCCTAATATTTTAAAGTCGCAACAGAGGTGGTAGAATAGGTCGTAAAAAATATACATATACCCCAATAATTTCGAGCTGGAGAGAGTTGGAACATACTTGTTGGAATGGGTATTTTAAATCGAAACATACCCTAATATTTTCGATTTGGGACAGGGGTGCTAAAGTAGGTCGTGAAAAAGCTAAATACACCCCAATATTTTCAAATTGGAACAGAGGTAGTGAAATGGATATTTAAATATCGAAATATACACTAATATTTCCGAGTTGGAACAGGGCAGGCAAAATGAGTATTTCAAAATCGACATATACCCTAATATTTCTGAGTTAGAACAGAGGTCGTAAAATGGATATTTAAACACGAAATATGCTCCATTGTTTCAAGTTGGAACAGGGATGGTGAAACGTATATTTAAATATCGAAAAATACCCTAATATTTTAGAGTTACAGAGACGTGTCAAAATAAGTATTTAAAAATTGAAGCGTACCCTTATATTTCCGAGTTGGAACAGGGGTGGAAAAATGGGTATTTAAAAATCGACATATACCCTAATATTTTTGAGTTGGAGCCAGACTGGTGAAGTGGGTCGTTGATAAACGAATTATAACTCAATCTTTTCGAGTTGAAACAGGGGACGTAAGAAGGATCTTTGCAAATCGAAATACAACTTAATATTTTCGAGCTGGAACAGGACTTCTCAATCGACCAATTACAAATTGAAATATACCTTAATATTTTTGAGTTGGAGTAGGGGTGATGAATTGAGTTTTTCGAAATCGAGATATATACCCCAAAATTTCCGAGTTAAAACAGGGAGGTAAGATTCATATGTAAATATCAAAATATACCCTAATATTTTAAAGCTGGAACATACATGTCAAAATGGGTATTTAAAAATCAGAATATACCCTAATATTTTCGATTTGGAACAGGGAAGATAAAAGGGATATTCAAATTTAGAAATATACCCTAATAGCTTAGAGTTGGAACAGGCGGGTCAAAATAGGTATTTAAAAATTGAAATACACCCCAATATTTTCGAGTTGGAATAGAGGTAGTGAAATGGATATTTAAATATTGAAATATACCCTAATATTTTCGATTTGATGCAAGGGTGGTAAAATGGGCCGTTAATAGAAACATTTTTTGGTTTTAATATCAAATTATTATATTTTTTATTAGGATCTAATCCTTTTTTATTAGACATTTAACTACTAGGTTGAAAGTTGAACAACTTTGTTACACATTTTTTTTTTTTTGTAAATTCAACTATCATTTTGAATTGCCTTTTGTGATCGAAAATAAATTTCTGAACAGAGAATTCAACTATTTCAAGTCTTGTTAAACATTAATTGTTTTTAGTTTAGAATTCAACGATTTGTCTAAAAAATTCAAACGTTTTGTGAAAATTCTTCTCTTTGGATTAAAAATTCTCTTATGCCGTGGAAAATTCAGCTATTTGGTTAAAAATTCACTTTTTGGTTGTAACTTTATATTTTCGACTTAAAAATTCCACTTTTTTCTAGAGAATTTGCCTTTTTGGGTTGAAAATTTAACAATTTAGTCGAGATTATTCTCCTACCTTAATTCAAAAATATTTTCTGACATGCAACTGCTTGAATAAAATTTGATCTGTTTTGGTTGAGGATTAAACTATTATGTTGAAAATATGTATTCTTCCGTTCAATTTAACAGTTTTTGATTTGAAACTAAATTATCTTTTGGTTCTAATATGAAATAATTCTATTTTTTGTTGAGATTTAATCCTTTTGATTCAAAATGCAACTACTTGGTTGGAAGTCGAAGATCTTCGCAAAAATAAACAAAAAATGTATTGAAAATTCAACTATATTGTCAGTTTCAGCTCAAAAACTGAAAAGCTCGGCTCTTCATCTTCTTCTCGTTCGCACCCTGCTCTAGTGTAAGTCGCGATCACAAGGGCGCGGATATAAAAAAATTATAGATAGTTAGATGGACAACCAGGAGAAAAAAGAAGATCGGAAAATAAGGAGATAGGGAAAGAAGATAAAGCAGAATATAGTAGAGGAGGACAAGGAGGAGTCAGACCTAGTTTACTTAGTCACCAATGAATTCCACTGTGGTGGAATTAGATTTGCGTTTCAGAGCTTGCAAATCTACCAGTCGGTGGCCCTCTGATCGTAGCTAAGGCTGACTGAGGTTCAAAGAGAGCTTTCCATCCCTAGGGACGAGAAATAACCATCTGAAAAGTATTTTCTTATAATGGTAGTAGGAAATTAATTTTATCGGATTTTAAGAGAGGCACTTTGAGAAATTAATTCTAGTGAGATAGCTTTCACTTATACTAGATCTTGATGTCCTAGGGCCTAGAAAAGTTATTGAAACGATTCTAGGGTTTCCTCATTCCGAGAAAAATCTGCTTCCAATACAAACCGAAAATGCTGCAAAACAACAGGAGAGAATGGCTGAATGAGAAAGGTCACCCTTGCCCAACAATATTTGGCTTTTTTTAGATCTGGAACTTTGGAAAACCGCTTTTCGAAAATAACGCATCTGAAGTTGGCAAGTACCAAAGCTGTTATACGTATTCTTGAAAGATAAAATATACCTAATTCCAATTTCTTCCAGGACATCTGCATAGTGTCAATAGATCCATTGTAGGTACTAGTATCATCTCCCCTTGACCCGCTATAAAGAATTTTGACCCTGGCCATAAGGGCCCTTCTCATGAGGACAGCCACTTCCATTTCTAACGACCCACTTTACCATCCCAGCTCAAACTCTAAAATATTAGGTATATTGAGCTATACTATAAAATGGATAAGCTGCTCGGAAAGACAAGAGAGGTGTTGATTTTAGAGGACCGATGAGCATAGGATTTCAAACTAAAGAGAGCATGTTTCTCTTTGGCACTCTTCGACTTGATACACCCTCATGTGCTTCATCTCGAAACTTTTTTCCGCAAGGAAACATTATTTTTCTCTTTAATGAAGGTTTAGCTTCCTGTCACACTGCACTCACAGTAAGTTGTACGCAGGAAAACATTAATCAAAGAAAGTTCAGGATAAGTGTGGTAAGATTCTGTCGTTCAGGTGACAATGAGAGATAGTCAGGAAACTATTCATCGGAGGACACGTCTCACCACAGCTAAAGCTAACTGGCCAAGAGGTTTTGCTGCTCGATATGGTACCTAGCCGAGGCTTGAGACATGAAATCCCCTGGGAACCAACTTGCTGCGAGCATATAGATTTTGCATGCTCGGCGCTTATACATATATGCAGGATAGGTATGTATGTACATATGGTGCATCATAGCCTATGCAATGCCGTCCTCCGTTTGACCGCTTGGATGCTCGCCAAGGCCTCTATCCTCTATTACATTCCATCTGGTGTCCAGTGTGAGAGGTACGCGGATATATCACGAACAGACTCTCCTCTCCTATTTACAGATCTTCCTTTATACCTAACCATGCTCGGTTAATTACTGCCAGCGGCGTTGATATGGATCAAATTCATTGTGCTTAACTACTGCATGAGTGTTCCTAATCGCATCAGCCCACTTTAAGAATGACTTCTATGAAGGTGTGAACAATTAGGCATTTGAAACTAATTCAAAAAACAATTTTTGGGAGAATAGGGTTGACCAAATATGACTATAAGGGACGATTATAAAGTTGGAAACAAGAATAGACACTGGTCACATGTTTTCTCTGGCATATCAGCTAATAGAAACCAAATTGTTCGGTTGTGAGGTTTAGGTGATAATATTAGACTATGCTTTGAATGTTATAATAAAATTATGATTGGCAAGAAACTCATTAAAAAATCAGTTTCAGAGTTTGAATAGTTAGCTCGTAAATCTACAACGTCAACTTTCAGAATACAAAAGTGAGCAGAAAATAGATCTTTAATTTAGCTGAGACCAGTATACCAAGTATACCTAGTATACTGAGTTTAGGTCTAACATCGCTTCTGAAATAACCAATACGCTGATAAAGTTAAATCAGATTCTTCGGAAATGGGTCAAACGACTGAAACATTTTTGAAATTCAAGAATTTTAAATTAAATTAAACTCAAATTCAAAATCCTATTTAACGTACAATACTCAAGTTAATGCATAGAATTCCTGAAAATAAAACAAAAATCCAATGATCAAATTTGGACAAACACTACAAAATGTTCTTATTGCAATCCCTAAAAACAAACAAAAATATGTTTCTTTGGATAAAAAATGACAAATAGAGAAGAAAAATAAGAAGGTATTCAAGTAAAGAAAGCATAAATTATGGTGTGTCATCAACCAAAAATTAAGAGGCTTCAGGAGAGGTTTTTGATTGAATGTCGAAAAAATTATGTTTTACTTAGAAAGATATTTTTCTTAGATAACAAATTTCGAGATTTTGCTTTTCAAAGTAATTTTTGCAATAGATAATTGGAACATAATTTAGAGAATTCCAAACTCTCAATGCTGAATTTAATGATAAAGGATGTTTCAAATCACGTTCATTTTTTTAAAGTGGAAATTTCCAGAATCGTAAGTGAATTAGAAGTATGTTTGCAACAAGATGAAATCATTGGTCTTCTTAAAACCTCATTTTTCCCTCAATCGAGAGTTTTAAAGCAATGATAAAAAATATGAGAACAAACTTTCTATTTTCTTAGATCAACAAACCAATGTTCAAGAGCAAAATTTAAATTAACACATGATTTCTGAAGAAGATAGGTATCCTTGGTTTGTAAATCTTACAGATTCTCAAATTCCTGATTCAGTTACAGATATTCTCAGATAAGATAAAGCTTTTGGTAAGCATGTGATGAAAAGTGAGTCGAAACAAATAATAGGAATAGTTAAAGATGTTGAATAGTTAAAGATGTTGAATAGTTAAAGATGTTAAAGTTTTACACTTGTTACAGACCTTTGTTGATAATAATTGTTTGCACATTAGTAGTATTGATGAGTAGTATTGATTGATCAATTTGAAAACTGATTGGGATAAATTAAACAAAAGTTATTCTAGTATGATTAGATACATTCAGCAATAGGTTTCCATGAATTTTGACTTTCTCTTATTTCTGATGTGTTCATTACGGATTTGCCTTCTGATCCAAACTTGGATCTCAGGTATCGAGAAGATAGCATTCATATTCATATTGTGATTTGGAAATAATAAAAATAAAGAAGACGAAAGAAATAAAAGAAAAAGAAGGAAGGGAATTTGGTTGGTCGCCTTCTCATTTTTCAATCCTCTGTTTTATTATTGTGCAAAGAAACAATTTTTTTTTGTTCTTGGGAAATACAATAGGACCATTTTGTGGTGATTGTCCAAATTTGATCGTTGGATTCTTGTTTCATTTTCAGGAATCCTATACATTAAAACGTTTCTAGTCAACAACAAGAACCTTATGGTTACCAATTCTGACAAAGGTAACATTTTTGTTGTAATTGACCAATCAGGTTGCAACGAAAAATGCCAAGAGCTGTTGTCTGAGAAGAAGGTTTATTCAACTTCAGATAAAGATCCCATAAGCAGGATTCACATTGAACTTAATTCACTTATTGGCAAATGATTAAACCGAAATTTTACGACCTTGCAAAAGTTTATAACAAAAATATTCTGACGAGACCGGTCACACCTTTCTGTGACTCTTCAACCTATTATCCATCAAAAATTATTAGCAATTCGATCAAAAACGTTTTAGGGTGGACACCGTATATTTTTCAGATATTTTCATAAGAGTCAAACCTACAGAAAAATGAAGTCGTTGAATTTTCATCAACTCGCAACGCGTGGAGGAGGAGAATCTAATTTTCAAGGAATGAAGTAATTTTATTCTATAGAATTCCTGAAAATAAAAACAAGAATCCAACGACCAAATTCAAACAACCGCCATCAAATGCTCCTATGATAATTCAAAAAAATCTCAATATAAATTTTTTTTTTTCAACAAAAAAAAGAAGAAACAAAAATGAGAAGGCAACCAACTAAATCCCCTTCCTTCTTTTTTTTTTATTTCGTTGGTTTTTTTTAACCAACTTTCCGGTGGCCATACAGCATCCTTATAAAGGTAAAAATATTATTATTATTATTATTAATATTATCAATGATAAGGGTGCTATATGAGCACCGAAACGTTGGTGAATATTATGAATGTTTTTGTATTGTGGTTTGACAATAATAAATATAAAAAAGACGAAAGAAATGAAAAAAGAGAAGAAAGGGGATTTGGTTGGTTGCCTTCTCATTTTTCTTTCCTCTCTTTATTTTGGTAAAAAAAAAAAATATTTTAAGAAATTTTTTTTTTATTACAGTAGGAGCATTTTATGGTGGTTGCGCAAATTTGGTCGTTAGATTCTCATTTTTATTTTCAGGAATTCTATACATCAACTTGAGTATTGGACGTTAAATAGGATTTTGAATTTGATTTTGATCTAATTTGGAATTCTTGATTTTTTTTCTCGTTATTTAATTCCTTTCTATGGCGGGTTCGGATAAAAAAAATACATATTTGGAGATGAATTTTTTGACAAAGAGCCAACTTCTAAAATCGGATCGTACGATAGGAGTGGAAAGAAGGAAAACAATTTTCTTTGTGAATTTTAAATTAGAAATTGTGAGGCCAGAAGAAAAGGTATTTTCTCTTACCAACCAGAAGAACAGTCACGTAACCATGGAAGAACTTACCTAAAACAGATAAAAAAATGTTATTAATACATGTGTAATGAGCAAATTATAAAAAATTACCAAATTAAAAAAAAAATCGTGATTGATTTAATATGGGCCATTCAAAAACTGCGTCCCACTTTTGAGTCAAAATTTTTTCTTCGGCTTTATTTGATTCAATTCCATAGTGAAGAAGATGAATTTTTAAACCAAAAGAAAATAATTTTCCATCCAGAGAAACGAATTTTCAAAAGAAAGTTGAATATACAACCGAATGTTCAAACTTTCAAGCAGAAGGGGCGAATTTTCAACAAAATAAATGAGTTTTTAACAAAATAGTTGAATTTTCAATTTAAAAAGATAAATATTCAACTAAATGGTGTTACTTACAAGCAAGAGGAATTAAACTTCAACTAAACGTATTTAAGTAAAAAAGAAGATTTGTTTAGTAGGCGGTTGAATTTTCGATTCAAAAGAAGGAATGTTTAACGAAACAGTTAAATTTTCGAAAAAAAATTGTTCAAGCTTACAACCGAGTAGTTTAATTTTCAATCAAAAGAGATTGATTCTTAACGAAAAATATAAATGTTCATATTTCAACCAAAAAAAGATTTTCATTTTGAATGAAAAAGACAAATCTTAAACTAAATATTCAAATCAAAAAAGATAATAATAATATTCAAACAAATGATAAAATTTAACAACAAAAATCGAAGAATCTAAAATCAAAGAATAGAAAAGAATGAAACTATACATTAAAGGGTATGAGTAGAGATATGAAACAAGAAGTTAGCCGCAAAAATGAAAATTTTTAAATTAAAAAATTATCGGGTAAGAAGTTATATGGCATAAAATTAGAAACTGGTGAAAGAGGACAGAAAAAGATAGAATTATTGAAAAGAGAATTGAGAGAAAAAACGATAAATTTTTAGGAGTCAGTAAATGAGTTATTAGTAGTGGTATGAGAGTATATAATCATAGTAGGAAGAAAAAGTCAAAACGGTTATAAAATGGCATATAAAAGAAAAAGTTTGTGGCAAAATTAAATTTTTAAACGGCATAATTGTTGGATAAAGAGATGTATAGGAGAAAATGATAAAAGAGGACAGGGAAAGGTAGAATGATTGAGAAGAGTATTAGGAGAAACAGTAGTGTTAGAGGAATAGGTTAAGAATTGATAAGGAAAGATATAAGTGGGTACAATTATTGAAAGAAGAAACGGTAGAAATGGTTTTAAAAAGGCATACGAAAGGAGAAGTTTGCCCCAAAATTAAATTTTTCAAATGGCAGAATTTTTGAAGAAAGAGATGTATAGAAGAAATTATTGAAAAGATAAAAAAGGCCACAGCAAGGCAGAATTAATCAAAAATAGAGATATAGAAAATAGTGGTTTTGGAGAAGTAGGTAGGAAGTGATAAGGAGCGATAAAAGATATAATTAGTGGAGAAAAAAACGGGCAAAAAACTTCTCAAAAGGCATATGGAAGGAGAAGTTTGCCACAAAATAAAATTTTTTTAAAGACAGACTTGTCGGATAAAGAGTTATACGTAAAATCTAAGAACATGGTAAAAGAGGACAAATAAAAGTAGAATTATTTTAAAGAACATTTTTAGAAACAGTGACTTTTGAGGACCAAATTTGGTGCTGATTAGGAAATATATAAAAGGATATGATGATTGAAAGAAGAAACAGGCAGAAAGGTTCTAAAAGGTATATGGAAAGAAAAGTTTGCCGCAAAATTAGAATTTTTAAATGGGAGAATTTTTGGATAGAGAGATGTATAGGAGAAAAATAGGAAATAATAAAAAAGACCAGAAAAGGATTGAAGTATTAAAAAGAAAATTAAGAGAAAGAGAGATACATTTCTAGGGTTAGGTTAATAAGTGATAAAGAGAGGTATGAGAGAATATAATCATTATAAGAAGAATAAGTCAAAACGGTTTCATAAAGGCATAAGATAGGAGAAGTTTGAGGAAAGATACAATTTTTAGATGACATAATTGTTGGAGAAAGAGATGTGTTTTTTGTGAGCGATTTTTAAGGAATGGGTCAGGAAGTAATGAGAAGATATATGAGGATATAATTATTAGAATAAGAAACAGAAGAAAAGATTTCAGAAAGGATGTAAAAGGAGAAGTTTGCCGCCAAATCAAATTGTTACTTTCACGTTATGCACCAGAAAATATTAGTGGAAAACATTAACTTAAAAATAAAGAAATGTAATTTTGCTTCAAAATTTCCTTATTTCGAGCTTTTTGTGAAAACGGAACATTCCATAATCATCTTTACATTCTGAGTTGCGAAATGAACGTTTCAAACTTCAATTTGATACAAGTTATTTAATATTCTTTGAAAAAAAGTTCTATGAGCGCATCAACATGCAAATCTGTTTGTAGTTTCATAACTATTTTTAAAATATCAGAGCCGTAGTTATTACCATAGAAATTCTATTTTACTTGTTTACCATAATAATCAGCATCGAGTAAACCCCAGTTAAAGAATTTCTAACAAACATTTTTCTCAACTACTGATGAAATGGTATTGTTCTCATGCAGAATTATTATTACTCTTTTTTATAAATTAAAAAATAAGAAACAGAAGGCTTCATGTTATTGCATTCTCAAAAGATTTTATTATTCGCAAGAGAAAATTAGTAGCCATTATATTTTAAATGTGTTAATGGAGACTCATTTAAATTTTTCTTATTTTTCGAATTTTCCTTACAATCTCCCTTTCCTCTTATTAGTTTCTTGCATGAACTAAAATTTGAAATTTCAAAGACTCAATTAATATTCAAAACATCGACTAACACTTTACGCCTCGACACACAATCTTCCAGCATCGAGAATTCTTGATTATTCTGCTATTAACTTTTGCATATTTTCTAATATAATTAACTAGACTTAGCAACCTCGACAGCTTTAGCACCAGACATGTAATTTCCGTTATAATGACACTTTTCGCATAGTAAGAAAAGTTGTTAACTTTCACGTTTCGAATCAATTATATTCTATTTCGGATTTCACTTTAGTTGTAAATTAATTTTTTCAAATAAATTCCAGAGTTTTTCAAATACTCATTATTATAACCAACACTCATAATTTAAATCAGTGGACCTTAACTGAGGCCCAGAGACATACTTACTGAAGTTTCAGTAAGTTC
>CAKNXH010059536.1:36543-70046 GCA_932178445.1 Andricus quercusramuli
GTATGATATATTAACAAAACTGTTGAACTTTCTTGAAAATAATTCAATAGACAACCAAATAAAAATTTTTAACTGAACACGATGAATTTTCGAACAGATATATAATTGTTCCACAAAAAGGTTGAATTTTTAACAAAGAAATGACCCATTGATTCGGGAGGTGGTTTTCTGCAGTTTTTCTCTTCCTGGCCAAATATCCAGTCATGAAATTCTACTATGCCTTTTAATGGCATGTTATATTTTTTTATCTGTGATTGCAAATAAGGAAAATTATCAGATCTGGCATAAATAATCTGTCACGTTCTCTCCCGTTTATTTTGAAGAATAAATAAAGCGTTGATAGCGAATAAAAGCCATAAAAGTTATTATATGTAGCAGGAATTTATCGAAACCATCATCACAAAAAATTTTACAAAAATCAGAATACAGTTCTCTGTAATTGCGATTTATTAAAAAATGAAGATGTTTACTGAAATTCTATTCCTCACACTCTTCGGTCTGCTTTATTTTAAAAGTAAGTTTACAATAATAATATAATAATTGTTTATAACAAATATTGGTTTCATGTATTTGGACATGTTTACTTTTCTAGGATCTTCAATTCTACAATATTGAAGCAATATTGAAAGTTTTTGAAATATTTATTAACTAGCAGACAGACAACAACAACGAAGAAAGCAAACCAATTTTTTACAAAATATTCCAATTTTCAACCCGAAAATGCGCATTTTCAACCAAAAAGTTTATTTTCAACCGAATCGGCTTACATATTGGCTATAGACATTTACATTTTCAAAGAGAAATAAATTCATTTCTAGAAAAAGAGATACATTTACAAACCGAAACGATGAATGTCAATTACAGTGAGGTATTTTATTGAGGTATGCATTATTGCTAACAAAGATAATTGCCTAAACAATTTATTATTATTTTCAATAATATTGTCTTTGAATAATGCTAGGAATTGCGGTTTTTTCTAGAATAATTCTCCACTTTTCTCTTGAAGTGAGTTAACATTTAATTCAATTTAGCAAAAATAATTTTTCAAACTTGCCAGTTAGAGTAATGTAATTATCAATTCAAGTTGAAAAAAAAAATTGTTTTAATAATTTATTCTTATTGCTAATGATGTTTTCTTCGCTTATTGGTGAAAAAATGCAAGTTTTCTGAAATTTCTAACTATTTGTCATTTTTCACTTGAAGTGACCTAATAATTAATGAAGTTTAGCTAAAATAATTGTTTGAACAAATCATTATTGTTCATAACTATTTTCAGCCATATCAATGCCAGATGGTTGCGGATTTTTTCTAAAATGCTTAACTTTGATTTGCCTTTTTGGTTATGAACAAATAATGAATAAGCATCTGAGGAAATCATATTTTGAACAACCCTTTTCTTCAATGTCAATATATTTTTCTGAAATAAAACATATATTGAAAACATTCGTCAAATTTTCTATATAGATCATATATAATGTACATTTCCTTTGAAACAGTTACTGAGAAAAAACTTTACTCTAATTGAAAAATGGACAAAAAGTGAAAAATTTCAGTAAAATCGCAACAATCCTAGAATTACTGTAGAAGGAGATAGCTGTAAACAAAAATATTTTTTCCAAACAATTAATGTTGCCAAATGGAATTAAATATTAACTCACAACAAGCGAGAAGGGGACAAAAAGTGTAAAATTTCAGAAAAACCGCAAATGTCTAGCATTACTATAGCAGAAGATAGTTTTTCACAATAATAATTTGTTTGAACAATTAGGTTTGTTAAATCTCAGTTATTACTTTTGCCAAGCTCTAAGTGAACAGTGGACAGGAAGTTGAATATTTTATACGAAACCGAAATTTTCTAACATTAGTCAATGATAATATTATTAAAAATAATAATAAATTATTCAGAAAATTAATTTTTTCAAATTTCAGAAACTATTCTAAGATAATATTGTTAAAAATAATGATAAATGGTTCAAAACAATCAGAAATTGTCCAAACAATTTATGTAAATATCTAATTATTAGAACAAAATTTTATTTTATGTATTAGAAACAATTTGCATTTAAAAAACCGCAAGAAAATCATAATTAGCGCTAAAAACTCATAAAACCCATTTCGTCACTTATGAGGTTTTTTCGAGACCCCATACAACTGATTTTTGTGGGTGATATTCAAAAAGTAATATTTTATTCATATCCTATGGCTAATCGTGAAGAGAAGTGTTAAGTTTCAACTCGATTCATCCAATACTGACGATTCTGAATAAAGTTCACGAAAGCGTAATTTTTCTTATGAAAAATACGCGTGAAACTTCATAGGGATTGCGCCACCTCGAGATATCATTTATAAAAAAAAGGAATTTATTTTTTTGTGGATTGGAACAAATTTCCGTGTGATATGCATGAGAATAAAAAAAAAAAGAATTCGGACCACCTTACTGTGGAAAGGCCCGTCATTACGTCAATGTGTCGTGTCGCTCGAAGCCAAATCCAAGTGGTCAGGCGCCACCCCACTTCCAAGCGAAAGATATTATATCTCCTGCTTATTGCGCCAGGCCCTAAATATTTTTAACAGAAACGTTAGTACACAATAAAGTTCGTTTTCACTCGAGAAATGCAAAAAACCGACTGCTGATACGCACGTACCAGACGACTTGAAGTTCATTTCTTGGTCGTGTGGAGCACTATATCGATGGTTGAATCTATCCTTTGGCTTTACTGGTCGGAAAATCATTGCCAGCTGAAAATTCCTGTACGGGAACCTCGGTGGATCCTGAACATATTCCTGCACACGAATCTGCACACAAACCTGTACAGGTGATCTTGACGGATCCTGTACAGGAATTTGACGAATTTGAATTTGACGAATTTCAATTTGACGAATCCTGTGAAGGAACCTGTACGCAAGCTAACCTTTGAATGATCCAGTAAAGGTTCTTCCACCAAGTGATTTGACAGGCGGGTTCCTGTACAGGAACTTGTTCAGGATCCTATACATGAACCTGCATAGGAACTGATCCGTGAGAACTCGCTAGTAGCTTGGCTCTCTCGATGGTAAGTTCAATCTTCAAGGGAATAAGAGGAAAAGTTGCGAAGTGCCTTAATTTGCTTCGCAAAGGAACCTGTACATGTACTCTGGACGGTTCCTGTGCAGTAATTTGAAGAAGGATAATGTGCATGATCCTGCGAAGGAAACTGTATATGATCCTGCGAAGAAACCTGTATGCAAGCTAACCTTTGAATGATCCAGCACAGGTTCTTCCACCAAGTGATTTGAGAGGCGGGTTCTTGTACAGGAGCTTGTTCAGGATCCTATACATGAACCTGCATAGGAACTAATTCGTAAGGTTTCGTAGTAGCTTGGCTCTCTCGAAGTAAGTTCGATCTTCGAGGGAATGAGAGAAAAAGTGGCGAAGTGCCTTATTTTACTTCGCAAAGGAACCCGTACAGGTAATCTGGACGGTTCCTGTGGAGAAATTTGACGAAAGAAACTGTACATGATCCTGCGGAGGAAGCTGTTTATGATCCTGAAAAGCAACCTGCATGCAAGCTAACCTTTGAATGATCCAGCAAAGGTTCTTCCACCAAGTGATTTGAGAGGCGGATTCTTGTACAGGAACTTGTTCAGGATCCTATACATAAACTTGCATAGGAACTAATCCGTGAGAGGTCGTTAGTAGTTTGGCTCTCTCGATAGTAAATGCGATCTTCAAGGAAATGAGAAGAAGAGTTGCAGAGTGCCTTAATTTACTTCGCAAAGGAACCAGTACAGGTAATATTGACGGTTCCTGTACATCAATTTAACCAAGAAAACTATACATGATCCTGCTACGGAACCTGTACACAAGCCAACCTTTGAATGATCCAGGAAAGGTTCTTCCAACAAGTGATTTGAGAGGCGGGTTCTTGTACAGGAACTTGTTCAGGGTCCTATACATGAACCTGCATAGCAACTAATCCGTGAGGGTTCGTTAGTAGCTTGGCTCTCTCAAAAGTAAGTTCGATCTTCAAGGGAATAAGAGGAAAAGTGGCGAAGTGCCTTAATTTACTTCGCAAAGGAACCTGTACAGGCAATATTGACGGTTCCTGTACAGCAATTTGACGAAGAAAACTGTACATGATCCTGCGAAGGAACCTGTATACAAGCTAACCTTTGAATGATCCAGGAAAGGTTATTCCACCAAGTGATTTGAGAGGCGGATTCTTATACAGGAACTTGTTCAGGATCCCACACATGAACCTGCGTAGAAACTAATTCGTTAGGGTTCATTAGTAGCTTGGCTGTCTCGATAGGAAATTCGATCTTGAAGGGAATAAGAGGAAAATTCGCGAAGAACCTTAATTTAATTCACAAAGGAACCTATACAAAAACCTATACTCCATCATTCAAAGGTTCCTTTGTGGGTGCAGGTTCCATTGCAGGATCATGTACAGTTTCTCTTGCCAAATTGCTGCACAGGAACCGTCAGGATTACGTGTCCAGGTTCGTGTGCAGGATTGTGTCCAGAAACATGTCTAGGATCCTCCGCGATTCCTGTACAGGAATTTTCAGCTGGGTGGTTCACAAACGATAATTCAAAATACTGATTCAACCAGTGACAATTTCACTGGTTCAGTTCAGGAGAGTAATTTTTAAGGTACTAGTGTACAACAACATCATAAATGTCCACATTTTTGTTTCAACATAAGGTGCAGATGGTGCAGGTGCAAAATCTATTTCCCCGGACAGCGTTCAAATAATAATGCAGTATGGTGCTAGCTACAGGAAAGAAATCAGAAGAATGGATGGTAAGCGTGGTGAAGAAGAACCTTTCTGGATGAATGTACTGTACTGCCCTCCTAACATTCATGAAGTTTATGTAAGCTGGAAATCGGATGTTCATTGTACTACAGACCTATTTCTCGCACCGCATCTCAAAAAACCTGGTTACAAACCTAATTTTTATAAGCCTCAGATCGCTCATATAAATATAAATGATGAAACATTTCTATCAGCTGCAAATTTTAAACCTTATAGTCATGGAATTAGTGATTTTAATCGCACTGGCCACATTTTTGTAGTAGCACCAGCCGCGATCTACCAAGCAGTTATACAAGAAAGAAGTCTCCCAATTGTATTCGACTAGAAAGAAAACTATTATACAACATTTTTTGAATGAAAATAGAAAATAAATCCTAATAAAAAATTTTGATTCCATCGTATCAATTGCTATCTAAAAGAATTGAAAAAGGGGGTACAATAGTTTTGTAATTCTTCATATCGATTCAAATCTAAACGTGAACTAAAATTGTTTAAAATTATGATCCGACTATGAAAGCTAATCATTGGTGCATAAAAATATCAATTACGAACGCAATCCAAACTAACATAGACTATTATCTTCCAAATATTAAGAATATTTTTCGAAATCTAATAATGTTTTATCAACAATAGCAATTTTAGACGAAAACGTCTACAAAAAACAGATTTTTCAAATCATATAAATGGCCATGATTTCCTTACTCTTCAATAAAGTGTATTAATATTATATGTCAATCGATTTATTTTGAATCAAAGAATCTTTTCTATTCTTGCATCAATTTCAAATTATACGAATGAAGGAAGTTTTACTAAAAAAAGCACTTCTAAAATATAATATAATGCTAAAAAACAGGTAATATATATATTTTTGAAAATAATTCTTCCAGTTTCAAGAAATTTGTAGTGCAAATAAGCCCTCAAAATTTCATCAATTGATTTGCAATCATTTTCAAGTTATTGTATTCAGAAAAAAGTGACATCCACAAACACATACATCCAGAAAATAACAAATCTTCCTCTATAAGGAAGCAAAAATTATATAATATTTCAAATCTTCTTCTAAACCTTGCGTTTTTTTTTTTTTAAGTTGCCGATTTCCAGTTAAGAAATTTTAACATAACCTAAAATTGTTCTAAAGTTGCAAATCTTCTTCAAAATATAGACCTATTCCCCTTGAAAAACGGCATCAAAAACTGTTTAGAAATTTCTCAAATTTTCGCAATTGATTTTTTTCTTGAAAGTACCGCATTCCGTTATCAAACACCAACAAAACCAAAAATTGTGAATTTAATGATTGAATAATAATTTGAACATTTTTGCGATTTTTTAAACAAGAATACCAATTTATAAATCTTGTTTAAACTATAACGATTGCTGTTTCAAAATGAACACAACCCAAAATTGTTCAAGGATGTAAATTTTATTATTTAAAAAAAAAAATTGGATTCAAATCTAATGATTTTTCGTTTGAAAATACCAATCTCAGGTAAAAATTGCAACATAGCATAAAGAGTTAACAACTTGAAATATTATTTGGAATGTAACAATTTTTCATAATAAATACCAATTATTTTTCTACGAAGAACCCTAAAGTAACAGAAGATTATTCAGAATTGTGAATCTTTTCCAAAATCTCATTTTTGTTTTAAAAAATTGAATTTTTTCGAGAAGCGTCACTGTAACCTAAAACGGTTTGAAATTGCAAATTCTTGTTCGGAATATAATATTTTCCGTTCTGATGTACCAATTTCTGGTTCTTTTGAATCTTTATAACAAATTACAAATATCAATTTCTGACAAAAAATACTAACTAACTACTTACTAACTAAAATAAAAAATGCTGAGAAAATAAAAAAAACATCATTTGTTTATAATATTTTTATCATTGAAATCGAATAACTTGTCATTCAAAATACGCATTTCTAGCGTAAAATGCCATTTTTTAAATAAAAAGCATAGTTTCTAATTTATTCGTGATAAATAACATTGGAAATTGAAAATATTTACGTTTTCCTTATTGTGTTGATAAGCAATCAATCTGTGTATGAAAGACAAGTAAAGAACAATAATTGCAAAATATATTAAACAAAAAATATTACTCTTATCAGCATTTCTCAGGTGTGTAATTGATTTCAGAAAATGTACAAATTGTATCTATTAGCCGTGAAAGTTGAATATTTCACACAATTGCGCTTCGATATCTTTCACCATCATATTCTTGATGATGATGCATATTTTCAAAAATGCTGAAAGAAAACTCGTTTTTTTCAAAATACCGGGCATTCATGAATGAATTCTTCCATCTTTATACAAAAAATGTAGAATCTGCGTGGAATTTTATCACGCTTTTTAATGATATATTACATTCTATTTATCTCTTTATCTTTGCTGAACAGCTTAGCAAATAAGGAATGTTTTCATATCAGGAATTAGAAATCTGCAAATAAAAAAAGCCATAACAGTTAATAAATATAGCAGATATTTATTGAGGCAAACCTGACAAAAAATTCTTCAAGAATGAGAATACAGTACTCTATAATTGTGTCTTATTAGAAAATGAATTTTTTTCCTGAAATTCTGTTCGTCACACTCACGGGTCTGCTTAATTTTGAAAGTAAGTATGAAATGATAATATAATTAATATCAAATCCTTTGATTTTGCAATAATGAAACAATATTTAATAATTAGCGGAAAGAGTTTTTTTCCTTGTCACATAAGTTTCTTAATACAAATATAATTTAACTGATATGAAAATGTAAATAATATAATTAGTATCTGGAAGTGGCTGGCGTTGATCTTGAATTGTATGAGCCACCATTTTATATATTTTTTTATATTATCAGTATTTAATTCCACAATTTTATTTTTGGCATCAATAGTTTATTCCTACTGACATAATTCATTTACTAAACAGTTCTAACAAAATTTCGTTAAAAATTGAAAAAAAAAATCAATTTTTCTAATATCATATCCGCCATTTTTTTATATCACCAAGTTTTGTGTTGAACACATTACTTTTCATTTTTTCAATACAGAAAAGGTTTATTAACAATGTGCCAAGCAATTTTCTCAGAAAATGTACAAATATAATATTTTTGCAAAAATTGTGATGGCCGTCATTTTGGGTTTTCTCGTAATTTTTGATTTTATACATGACCACTTTTTCAAAGATATGATTCTTCCGGGATTTTTCAAAATTGAGCGTTAAATTTTATTGATATTTAAGAAATTTATCTCAACTTGAAGTTTTTACTCAATTTTTTAAATAAAAAAAAATACATAGGGCAACCCTGAAATTTTCCATATCTATGAATTTTGAACTTATGTGACTTATTATAAACAAACTGAGTGCCCTATTGAAAATTCAAAAACATCTTTGGTTTTTTCTTCGGAATATTTGGGAGCGCCCTTTATTGTTCAAAATGATTTTGCAAACAATAAAATTATTTTTTAATAATTTCAAGTTTTGCAAAGCATGATGACTAAACTAAGCGTCTAATCGGAAAAAAGAACCATTTTTTTTAGCGCGGTTGAATATTCAACAATGAACAAATATTTAACCAAAAAAGACAAATTTTTAATCAAATAGTTGAATCTTCAACAAAAAAAAATTAATTTTTAACAAACCACATTAATTTTCTAACATCAAATATGAATATTAAACAAAATACATGAATTTTCTACCAAATATTTGAATTTTTAATTCATGAAGGATAAATTTCTAACCAAAAATGAAATTGTAGATGAAAAAACCAATTTTCAACAAAATAATCAAATCCTCCGCCAAATAGAATGAATTTCTTACTAAAAAAATAGATTTTTCGCTAAAAATGAAATCGCAAAATTTTTAGTTTAAGAAATTAAAGAAAAGACAAATTTTCAACCAGTTAAATTTAACCAAAACAGATGAATTTTTGAAGAAATAGTTGAATCCTCGAACGAAAAAATTAATTTCCAGAAAAGAAGATTATTTTACTTACTAAAATAATTTTTAGCATCGTTGTTTAATTTTGGTGCAAAAAGGACGAATTATCTAAAGAACAGTTGAATTTCCAACACGAAAACATGATTCAAAAAAAAGTTCAGTTTCTACCACATACCTTAATATTTATAATAATAGTATAATTTTGAACAAAATATTCGAATTTTCAACAAAAAAAATGAATTTTCAAAAAAAAGTTGATTTTTAACCAAGAAGATCAAGTTTGGATAAAGAAAAAATGAATTTTCAACTATAAAAGATCAATTTTGATTTAAAAGTATACATTTTCTATCAAAAATAGTTCATTAATTCAATAGTTTAGCTCAATTAGATAGATAAAACCAGTTTTTCGAACAATGAAATAAACTTTCCACAAAATAGTTCAATTTTCAACCAATGAGAAGAATATGAAACTAAATTGATTAATAAAAAAAAATTTCCAATAAGAGTTCTACATTCAACTCAAAAGGTGATTTTTCAACCACAAGGATTGATTTTCTAAAAATAGAATATTTGAATACGCAACAAAAGAGGTAAGTCTTCGAAAAAAAATGAACCAAGTATCTGAATTTTTTATTAAAAAAATGCCAATGGTGTTTTCGATTGATAATGATACAGATTCCTTTCTCAATGTTATCCGATGGAACCAAAAATTGTTCAAGAATAAAGACCATTCTCAAGTTTGAGACACATGTAACTTCAAAAATGTCAATTTTTTTGTTAAAAAATTAGGTACAGATGCACAATTTGATGCACGATCCATACCAAAAAACAGCGTTGAAATAAGAATGAAGGATGGTTCTATTTACAGAAAATCTATCAAGTCACTGAAAGATCAGAGTGGCATTAAAGAACCCTCCTGGATGGATACGAATTCAGGCGCTTATCCTCCTTGTCACCATGATGTTTATTTGAACTTGGGAGATAATGTTCATTATGGTACAAAGTCATTCCTCAAATTGCATTATGCAGGACCCAATCATAAGCCTCAAGAAGATAAGCCTGCGTTCGCTTTTATAAATCTAAATAATAACAAATTTCTGTCAGCTGCAGGTTTCACAAAATTTGATCATGGAACTTCCGGTTTTGATAAAGATGAGCACATTTTTGTAGTATTGCCAGAAGGTCCGATCTACAAAGCAGTTATACAACAAAACAGTCTTCCAACTACGTTTGGCTAGAAAAAAAGGCCCGATTTTTTTTCGAACAGTTTTTAAATTAAAATAAAAAAATTAATGTTAATACCAATTTTTGTATTTCATAATATCTCTTGTCAGCTAAAATAATAGAAAAACTAGTACAATATTATTTGAATTCCTCAAATCGATTCGTTCAGAAGTTATGAATCGCCTTTGGAATCTAATCAATTGTAAAAGTGTAAAATATTCTAAATCTTGTTCCAATTCTGATCATTTTTGTTCCAGAGCGACAATTTTCGATGTAAAATGTCAATTTTACCTAAAGTTGTTATAAGCTATTTACAATATTATTCAGAAACTATTTTTTTTTATTTCAACTCCTAATTTTGTTAAACAAATTGTTACACAAATTAAAAAAAAAGTACTTTCAAACATTTCATTGTTAGTTTTCTGTACCGTACAATGCAATCTGATGTAATCTATACTCTGAAGGTTCTATGAGTAACAAGGCCATCAAATAAGAAAAATTATGCAATCTGGCTTCAACTATCTACCTCGCTATCCTCTATTTATTATTATTTATTTATGAGATCCAACGAAAGCCATATAAGCTAGTGAATATTAAAGGAATTCATCGAGACCATCCTCACAAAAAAGTTATGAAAAATTCAGAATACAGTTCTCTATAATAGCGTCTCATCAAAAAATGAAGATGTTTGCTGTAATTATAATCCTCACACACGTGGGTCTGATTAATTTTAAAAGTGAGTATAAAATAATAATATATTCCATATTTCAAACAGATATTGCTAGTCTATCTTCAAATATGTTTACTTTTACAAGACCAACAATTCTTCTATTTTCAAATAATTTGACGCCAACAAAATGAAAATCTCAACACGAAAATAACTTAAAATTTTTGTTTCCTTCAAATTGAAGGTCGTCAAAAATTAAAGAATTTTTACTTAGAAGCTTTCAGTCCTCAACAAATTTCACTCCTAAGCATGTAAACCTGTAATATTTTCGATTTGAAATATTCATATGACAAACAAATAAATGAATAATATTTCATTCGATGTTCTCAACATCCTATTTTACATTGCAAAATTTATAATGAAAATCGTTGAAATTTAAACAATTAAAAATGTAATGCACCTACAAATATAATAGTTCATAGAAAATGTTAAGAACCACCGAATAGAGGCATAATTGCTTATCCTTGAAGTCTCCCACAGTCACATATTTTCAAATTTGGAATTGTTATGATAAAAAAAAAACAATTCCAATATGAAGAAACAAGTAAAAACCAATTATAAATGGTTTAATGTTAACATCTTCATTTAAAATGGTCTGAATATGAAGCAAAAATTGTTCGAATTAAACGATTTTTATAATTATCTGACTATTAAAAATAGTATTTCTTTCATTTTTGAAACGCGCGAAATAAAACTAAGACTAACAGACTTTGGGAGTATCACAAAAAGGTTGTTCTTCCACACTTTATTGTTAAAATTTCTATATTTCATAATAGAATCAAGTCTATGAATGCAAAATAAAGTGGGGCTAAACTAGTATAATGATAAATGATAAATGCTTAACTACACACAATTAAAAAAAATGGATTAATAGTATTTTATATCTCAACATGGTTTTTCATTGAAAGGCTTGATTCTATGACGGAATATACCAATTTCAATGAAAAAGTGTTAAAAACAACCTTTCTGGCAAATCCAGTGGCATCCATTTTTTCATTTTTCATAATAATAAGATTGATGGATTAATATATTTTTTTTCTCCTGGAACAAATGCTTTGCTTACTTATTTTGACAAAAATTCGTTGAAAATTCCAAACAATGTAATTTTTTTTTTGTAAACTGTAAAAATATCAAATTTGTCCGAAATTCGTGATCACCGCCATTCTTATTTTTTGCATAATTCTGAATTTAACACATGACCGCATTTTTGAATTCACGACCCTGAAATTTCCTATATCTATGGATTCCACACTCTTGTAATTAATTATAAACAAACTCAGCGTTCTATCGAAAAACCGAAAACATTTTTGGATTCCTCCCCAAAATAACTGAGTTCCCCCACTTTTGCACCAAGTGATTTTTGAAACAATCAAATAATTTTTTAATCATTTTGAACTTTGCAAAGGGAGATAAACAAGCTTAGCGTCCAACTAAAAAACATAAAATACTTTTGGATTCGTTTCGAAAATATCTGAATCTGCCTTTTTTTTATCAAAGTTGTTGCACATTTTTCTGCGTAATTCAATTTGAGCGTACACTTGGATGGCCCAATATATATGAATTTCAAAATTTTTATTTACATTATAAATAAGCTAAGCGTGAAATCAAAAAACCGAAAACATCTTTGGAAACTTTACGGAATTGAATGGGTTTTTTTAAAAATGTTGTTCGCACTTTTCCTACGGCATTTAACATAACCGTCCATTCATAGAATTTTTAAATATTAAAAAAAAAGTGTTCTCAAAAATTTCCAAAATGTGCTCACTTTGATAATTTTAATCCAACATAGCTGTCTAACGAAATTGAACTTCATTTTAGGACACTTGGAGAGTATACAGAAGCCCAATCCCATAGTTTAATTCATTTGAAAGTTATCGTCCTAACAAAATAAAAATCTACAGACAAACAGAGAAACTAACAGACAGACGAACAGACAGACGAACAGACAGACATTTTGTAAAAACCTATTTTTTGGGTTTGGGGGGTCTCAAACGTGGACATTTGAGAAAAAGAGGGGGAGGGGGTCAAATTTTACACAAATCTAATACCTTCTCTGGATGAGAATGTAAAAATATGTTGCGGAAGATGAAAAGTGTAACAGAATAAACTTTTCTAAAAGTAAATGTCTAAACTTTCACACCGAAAAAACTGAGGCTACAAACGGAAAGTTTACCTTAGTTTGGTCTAATCGGCTGAGTATTACCATGCTTGAAAAATCACTTGCATCGTTTCCGACGAATAGTTTTTCCGGTGTAAGCCTAGAAATTATTCCAGTTGTTCAAATGTTTAAACTGTCAAGCGCGAAGCGCTATTTGAAATTATTAGGAAACAATTGAATTATTTCAAAAAAAAAAACAAAGAGCACCTATATATTTCGGAGAAGAGTCCAAAGGTGTTTTCGGTTTTTCGGATGCTCAGTTTTTTTATAAGTAATTACAACACTTTGAAATCCATAGATATGAAAAATCTACAAAGTCATGAAAATACAACGGTCGTGCAAGATCTTTAAATGTTATTCGATTGGGCAGAAAATTATTGGACAACTTCTTCTTATGTAACTTTACGAAACTAGGTGGTAGTAGCCCAACATTTAAACTGTTTGAAAGTAAGGACCACATTAGTATTCGAGTAACCAGTGTACAAAAGCTTCATAAATGTCAATTTTTTTCCACCACATTAGGTGCTGATGGATCTCCAAAACCAATACCAAAAGACAGCGTTCAAATAATAATGAAGGATCACTCTATTTACAGAGGATTTATCTGGCCATTCTCTGGTAAACATGGTACAGAAGAACCATTCTGGATGAATCCTAGAGTTTTGAATCTTCCACATTATTGGCCTCCTCGTGTTCATGACGTTTATATAAGCAGGAAATCAAATCTTCACTATGGTACATACCCATACATGGAACCGCATCTTAAAAAACCCGGCCACGATCCTAATATTCATAAACCTCTGATCGCTCATATAAATATAGATAATGAAGCATTTCTCTCAGCTGCTAGTTTCAGAGTTTTTAAACATAAAATGCCTACTTTTAATCATACTGGCCGAATTTTTGTAGTATCTCCAGAAGGCTCGATCTATCATGCACTTATACAAGAAAGGAGTATCCCAATTATGTTCTACTAGAAAACAAACTATTAGGATATTAAATTGTTCAAAATTTGCAGGTTGCTTGGCCAAAATTATCATTCAAGTCGCACGGAATTTATCTGAATAAATAAAATCTATGAAAAGTAATGTTGATTAATATTTAATCCTGAACAAGTGTAGTGTATGAAATTTAAGCTTGGGATGAGGTTGAATAGAGCCGGATTCAATAGCGATGCAGCTTCTAGTCTAGATGTTTAAACGAGTCCCTTGACTCCGATAAAATAAAATTCTTGCTTCTTACGTTTGAATTATTATTTTGATCAAAAAAATGACAAGCAAACGTCTCAAAATTTAAAATAGAACCAAAAGAATTCACCCACAGTCTCAAGAAATAATGAAAAAGTGTACCTGAACTCGTGTTTGTTCAAAGTTTTTTGTTTTTGGTATCTGTCGCATCAATAACACATTTCGTCTCACACTTTTTAGCCTTATTATCAATTTTTTTCGCTAATCTCTCTATACAGGAATATGTGTGAAAAATCTAATTAGGCACTCGAATAAGCGCTACTTACACTGTTAACCAAATTCATCATTAACGCAATACTTCGTTTTTTCGCTAATTGCAAAAAAATGGGGATCGTTTATACTTTGACCCGTTCATTCATGATCATCCTTAATTCTATTGGTGAATATAATACTATATCTCTCTAATATAAGTCTATAATTTTGAAAATATTTCAAGGTTTTCCGCAAATAACGATTTGACCAACGCAATCCGATTTCTATCCCAATTACTATTCATCATCATCGTCCAATGTTTCAAAAACGTCGGTCCGCAAATAAAAAACATTTTTTAATTCTATTCTGATCTGAAAACAGCTTAAGTTTCTTCATACAGAAAGTATAAGTTATAAAAATGAGATTATCACTTTCTATTATTATATTTTAATTGATATTATGAAACCTAAATGGTCTTGCGGGAAAGCCGGTCTGTGAAAAATTGATTCATAATTATACATTCAAGAATTTCAGTATGATTTTTGACGTCATTTTTGAACAGAGAAAAGATTATTTTTGATGAAAAAAACTTAGGAATATACAAAAATTATGTATAAACAAACTTTTGTTACTGGCCAATGTGTGAAAATGAATGATCATTCTCAAATATTAATATTTACGAATTTTTGTTTAATTATATGTTAATAATCTTAGGCATTGAAAAAATTCTTTCCGAAAATTTGGTTCCTCGAAGTTGTACTGGATTTTTTCTGAAGAAAAGTAGCTTCTAGGAATTTAATAAAATCTTATCATTCTAGTGATAAGAATAAAAAATAACAGCGATGAGGCTTTTAAGTAAACGCGGTAAAAATAAAGCAATAATAATCAGAAGTTGGAGCCTAATAATATTCTTCAATCCAACCTTTTTTTCACTCTTTTCTTTAAATAAAAATTGATTAATAACACACGTTCAATTATGGATTTATGCTTGAACGATCAGAGAATAGTACTAACTATTACTTATTTGATTTGAATTTTCTAGAAGTGATTTTTGATCAAATTTCCTTCAGTTTTTTAAATATTGTGCTAAATGCTGTGATTTGAATTCAAAGGACATACGTCTTTGCATATTCCAATGAGTGAATTATCTACTCTTAAAAGTAGATATCACATTCTTGCATATAGAAATTCATAGTTATTGATAAAGACTGAATAAATATATAGGAAAAATTTGGAAGCTCTGTGTTTTTTCATTTCGCTACAAAAAATTTCGAAGAAACCTTAAAGAAAGGCTGGCACTCGTAAATACGCACACACAATCATATATTCATGGGACACACTGCTCTCAAAAACAAGTAACTTTTAATTATAAATAATAATCAAAAGTCAATGTTTCGATCTTTTCTCACGGCCCCACTTTCTTTATCGAAAAATAATAAAAAAGTTCCGTTTCTTGTCCTTACGGAAATAACTTTTATTGGCAACGATAGTGGCGGCAAAGCTCCTTCTGTCACAATAACAGTAACTATGAAAAGATCAATTTTTCATTTACTTTCTAAATGTAGATTTTAGTCCTTTAACGACCATCGGTACATTTTATCACGTTTGAAATTAATTTTATTTTCGTGGTAGCAACGGATGAAATAGTCTCACTGCTGATTTAATTTTCTAAGCTCAAAAAATTCTTTATCATGATACTATGACAAGCAGCGCACAGTGGGTGGAAATGCATTTATATTTAAGTGTCATAATTGTTCATACAAATTTTTATTTTTATATTTTTGAAAATATTAAAAGAAAATTTCCTTTGAAAATATTGGCAGCAAATCAGACGATTACTGATACACCAAATCTGAAAGAACCTCAAATTCAAATATTTTGCCAATAAACAGTTTGTAACAATTATAAAAATTTTTGCTTCAGTTTTGAAGACTGAGCAAGAGATCGTAAATATATCAATGTTCGAATTGTTCGCTGTATAAAGAACAAATTCATTCATGATAGTGCACATTCGAAAAACCGGTGAATTTCTTATCAAGTTATTATTTGTTGTTGGCATATAGAACACTTCTCTTTGTCTTGAATTAAATGCCGGAGTTCGAAATAAGTGTTGAATGTTATCCAAAAGGTATTGACAATCTACGAAATTTCTAAGCAGTTAAATACAAATACTAGTAGCATATAGTTGTATCGTTCTTCTAGTGTGAAGAGATTAAATTTTTTACATAATTGTAAATAATCGCTGCCAATTGGTGGGTAGTACCCTTCCTTCTTGAAGAACAATATTTTAAGTAATTTGTTTCGAATTTTTTCAAGTGCACTCAGGTGGTTTCTTTGATGCGGTTCCCATATGATCGAGCTAAGCAAAATTCCTAAGTCGCTAATAGTGGCTACTTTAGTCAACTTAGTATTTCCCAGCTTCCTTCACCATTGAGCAGTCAGTGCTTTTGATTGATAATGGTAAGCTAGTGAGCATTAGATCTAAACATTGGTCGTTCTTGTGTATTATATTATTCACTTGGTTCACGCTAAGATATTGCATTGGTGCATAAACTTCATCAGATTTTCTATCAAACACCATCTGCTCATGATGTTGGAGAAAGTATTTAGTATTAAAATCCTCAGCGATAATGAAATCCTTTCCGTTTAATTCATATATGCTTGCAAGCGTTTGAAGAACTAAGCTGAAATTCTCTAGATTTACCGAAGGGGGGATACACAGCACTATGATATAGATTATTTGAGCGTTACATAATACCTTTGCACTGATTGCATTGACAGCCGGAACTTCGTTCAGGAGAGGATCTATGTTTATTTGACATGATTTGTAGTTCTTATTTATAGCTAATAGTACCCCACCACCAATCGAGCCCTGTCTGTCGTTCCTATAACAATCGTTGTAATTACTATCAAATAATTCAGTGGAAAAGAAATTATCTCGGAGCCAAGTTTCAGTTAACAACATTATTTCGTACTCACGTAACTCCATGAAGAATTGTACCTCCCTTATTTTCGAGTTGAGTCCTCTTGTGTTTTGATAGTACACGTGTACTAAGATCTCTTTTCTATGTTTATCGCCTTCGAGACGATAGTGGGGATCCCGTTTCTGTAACCAATTCTGAGGTTTCCTTCTCCTGCATTCATCCTGGAGTTCAGAGAAGTCATCAGCGCCGCCATCTCCTCCTTCTACATTACTGTTCGATCTGGAGCAAGTCTGATATTGTGGATATTCTCCAATTTTTTCAGATCCTTTCGTATTTGAGAGAATGCTTTCAGGAGTTTTTTCGGAACTTCTTCGGATGGAAATATGATTGTTACTGGTCTCGGGGCAGCTGGATTCTGTGACATTCGTTTCATTAAAAATGATCTTTTTTCTTTTCAAAAAGACCATCAATGAGCACTAGTTACATTGGCTAGGAGAAGTTAGTCATATGTTCTCGATCAAAGAACAAAATATTGAACAGTGTCATTAATAAAAAAAACTTTTCCCCACAGTAGCCCCATCCACGAGGCTATTATGAAATCGTTTTCATGACTACATGACTCCGAAAAATTGTTTTATCTTCGAAATTTACCATACGGCTTGGGATGATGTCCAAGACATTTTTTAAATGTCTCAACATATTTCTTGTTTAAATTTAGATTTTTATCAAAGTGCTGTTCAAATAAATTCCTTTATCTTTCCCAAACTAGTCTTGATTGAGGTAAACGAATTTTTTCCTCAGACTGATTTATTAAATATAAATATGGCTATCTCACAAAGGCAATTTTCACGTCTGTAATCTACGAGATAAAGACTATAGGTTTTCTTGCTCGTATGTGATCTAATAAAGAACTTGAATAATCACAAGTTACACGTATAGCGTAATTCGTCGCTAAGGCAATAATTGTTTCCGCTAATTGCAAAAATATGGGAATCATGTATACTCTAGTCTTCACCTTTATGGTCATCCTTAATTCTATCGGTAAATATAATATCATATTATATATCTATGAGTTCCACAATATTATTAGGTTTTCCGCAAGTATCAATTTCGCCGAGGTAATGCGCTTTCTATCCCAAATACTATTCATTATCACAGTTCGAAACTTAAACAAAAAATATTCAAAAGTACTGCCATTACATATAATATGAATAATTTGAAATTTAATATAAGTACGTTGAATTTCCATAATTTTTATTTTCTTATTCTAAAGCCATAAACTATTTAGAAATCTATAATAACAAATTTTGAAAGGCTAAGAGAGTTGCAAACATTTTTGAAACTATTAAAATGATTTGTCAAAAGATTAACTCTAGATAATAAAATATGTTTGGAAACATTCTTATTTTTGTTACTTTATTTTTCTTATGAAAGCCAACTTTCTGTACGAATCTGGATATCTTAACAGTCTCCATAATTCGTTACAAATTTTTATTTACTGATCCATAAGAGATATGTCTTGTTTAATACGCACTTGTTATTATGATATTGTTAGTCGAATGTTATATTTTAATGAGTAATATTTTTTTAATTATCAATATTATATTGTTTATATTTGAGAAGATTAAATGTAGAATTATTAATTTAAGAATTGTTGAATTTTAGACGTCCGGAAATTATCTATTATTACGAGCTTTAATTTTGTATACTGAAATACATGAAGTAAGACTAAAAGACTCAACGAGGTCCAGGGATAATATTTATCTATAATTACACATTCAAAATTTTCAATATTATTTTCAATGTTGATTAGGAAAAGAAAAAAGATAAATAAAACAAATTTAAAACACAGAAAACTTTTTTATAGAAAAACTTTTATCATTGACTGAACTACTTTTTCTCATCGCTTCTTACCAAATTTTTATAAATGTTTTGATTTTGCCTAATCAAAGCTTGTTTTCTTGAGACAAAGTTTCTCTGCAATTCTTCTGTATCCAGTTTTTGAAACTCAATTGAATAATGTCAAATAATATTATTTTAAAAATATTGTTTTTTTAGAAGCATCCATTGATGATTTTAGGCATTCAATATATAATTTTTGTTGTCTATGTCAAAGAACAGATCATTCGACAATTTCATTGAGAAACAAATACTTTTTTCCATAATCACTTCATCAACGAGGCTATTATGAGATATGCTGATGCCCACAATACTCGAAGAAAATTTTAGTTCTGTCTTCAGAACTTACTGGACACCATTAGAAGGATGTCCATAACCGTTTGTAGTTTATTAAAGAAAATTTTTCGGTTAAGACTCAGATTTTTATGGAAGAGCAATTCGAAATAATCGCTCCTTTCCCAAACTAGCTTTGGTTGAGGCAACCAAATATCTTTTCTTGGACTGTTTCATGAAATATAAATATGATTATCGCTGAATGAAAACCTTGACGCCTATAATCAAGGAGACCATGATTAAGATACCATACATACATACATTCATACTCATGGTTCATGCTTCTGAGACGTGGTTGTTGTTTGAAGAATATACGTTCTATGCATACTCCAATGAATTGAAAAGAACAACTCTTAAAAGTTGCCTACACTTGTAATAGTTTTCTCTATTTTAAAAGTGAATGTAATCCTCTGTTTCTTCTTTCAGGGTTAACTTTACAGTTTGAGTGTCTACCAAATGGTGACCCTATTCCTGGCATTCCTCGTGGTGGACAAAATTCTTCGTTTCTTGACAGACCGCAATCTCCTGCCAGATCTCCTTATCCAGTCGATCCATTTATTCGTGTCAGGTCCAGGACTCCTTCTGCCAGTTCCAGACCCATCGCTTCACCTGCCACACTCATTGATGCTTCTGATGGAAGTAAATATGACTTTAACCAACTTGAATCTGTTCGGCTCACTTCCAAGAAGAATCCGCACCTGATATTTGAACTTCGAAGATACACTTTTCCCGGGCATGTACCAATTCGAATACTCGTAAGAAAGAGTCGTTATGTGCTTATACCAACCGAAGAAAAAATTGTCTTATCCACATCAAATGGTGACGTCTACGCAATATTGGAAAATAGTAATGTTCTCGCTGGCATATATACATACAGACCTATGACGAACCGTACATCACGGGCAAAAATAAACATAAAAAGTGACACAATTACCCCATTGAACAAAGATGAAACCGCAGAAATTCCAGTAGGGCCAAAACACCCAATCTTACTGCATTTTAAAGTTGCTCTTTGCCACTTTTCCGGCTATTAGCTGCTGGATTAAAACCACTTTCGTGTGTTCAAATTAAAAAGATTTAAGTTCAGAAATACAAATTGTTTATGTATAACGACAACGCCACCTCAAATTGTTAAACAATTAATAATTTTCTCTAAAATTTGATTATTTAAGAATAAAAATGTCAATTTCCAAAGAAGAACACGTAGCGACCAAATTTCTGGACCACTCCATCCCATTTTCCATTCTGTCAATTTTTCGGTGTACCTAGACGCAATTTTTTATGAAAACGTAAGAAATAAAGACGTATGATGGGAGAACGCGATTTTGTAAAATTGTGATATTGCGATAAATTGAATTGAGAGAATAAAAGTTATGCTCTCTCACCGATCAGGTGAACAGAGAAAGATAATCATAGAAGGACTATTCTGAATCAGGTGAAAAAAATTTCATTCACAAGTGCGCACTAAACAAAATGTAAACAAGTAAAAAATAACGGTGAAAAATTGTAATTGATTCAATATGGGCAAATTAAGAAACTACGTCCCACTATAAGGTCGAAATTTCTTCTTCAGTTTCATTTGATGAACGCCTAAAATCAAATACCAAACATGAAAGAATAATATTTTAGAGGCTTCACAGCCCAATATGGGAAATAAGATCATTTATGAAAAATATTGGGGAATAAAAGGGGGGTAATTTTTTTTTAAAATTTTTCATCTAATTAATTGTGGAATGCTTTATTTTCAGCTGTGGAAGATCAATTTTTAAGCTCTACGATTTATTTCCTCAGAGTGATTTATAAAATATAAATATTACTATCCCGCAAGAGCAAGCTTGACGTTTATAACTTATGAGATACAGACTACATGTTATATTACTCGGATGTCATATAATTAAGCACTCGAATAATCACGATTTACACTTTTAACCAAATTTGTCATTAACGCAATAATCAGTTATCTCCATAATTGCAAAAACATGGGGATCGTTTATATTCTGGTCTTTACCTTTATGGTCATCCTTAACTCTATTGGTGAATATAATACTTTGATATGTATCTATAATTCTGACAAACCTTCTTAGGTTTTTCGCAAATAACATTTGGCTGATGTGAGCGGCTTGCTAACTCAATTATAACTCATTATCACTGTCCAAAACTTGAAGAAACAAAATATTTCTAAGTAAATTCATTACATATAATATTAATAATCTTGTATTCATGGAAGTATTTTGACTTCCTGAATCTGTAAATTTTAAATTTTAATTATTCATAACTTTATCTTTTTATGGATGTCAATTTTCTGTAGGTATCTGAAAATCTTAACAGTCTCCATAATTCCTTATAGCTTCTTATTTACTGATCCGTAGAAGATAAGTCTTGCCTGATACGTACTAGTTATTCAAATATTGTTAGTGGAATATTTTTATATTTGAATTCTTAATATTTTTTCAAACTTTGAATGAATATTGTTCATGCCTGAAGGGATAAAATGTACAATTAATAATTTAAAAATTTTTGACATACATTCGAGAATTGCGATATGTTACATCCAATTTTTAAAGATAAATTAATTAGTGTCAAATGTTATGATTTTTTAAAATATTTCCTTCGTTTTTAAATCATTCGTTAAAGATTTGAGGCATTCAGAATATAATTTGCAACAATTTGATACCTCAAAGTTGTACTGCATTTTTTCGGAGGAAAATAAGCTTGCATGTATTCAATTATAGTTTATCATTCAAGCGATAATAATAAGAAATAAAAGCGATAAGAATAAAATGTAAAAGCGACATGGATGAAGCATGTTGAAAATTCATCTGATGATAAATAATTTTTTTTCTCTTCCAAAATACCATTAATGAGGACAAGTACCCTAAAATTGATACTTCGTGAAAACTGGACAGATTATTTAACAAACCAATCAATAATTTTTCTTTTGAACAAATACCTTTTAACTTAATAGTTCCATCCACGAGGCTATTATGAGATATCCTTTAGGTCCACATTTCCGAAAAAATTTTGGATCTGTCCTTAGAACATACAGGACACCCTTTGAAGGCCGAATGTCTGCTCTCGAACTGTTTGGTGAAATACAAATACGATTATCTGAGAACGAAAAACTTGTAATTTGCATTCTATCTTATTTCCTATTCTTTATCATCGTCCAAAGTTACAAACACGTGCCCCACAAGTGACAAGAAATTTTCCTTTGTTTTCTTGAAACCGAATAATATTTCTTCAATCAAACCTTTTTCTATCAATTCGGCATCTCAATATCTAGAAAGCAATTTCTTACTTTCGTCTCCAATTAAGAATTGGAAAACACCACACATTTAATTAAGGATTAATGTTAGAACGAATATTAGAACGAGAGAAGAGATTTTTTATCAATTTCCTGCCAATTGTGTTAAATATTGTGCCGAATATTGTGATTGCTGTTTGAAGAACATACATTTTTGCATATTCGAATGAATTAAAATAATCTACTCCTAAAAGTTTTCTACTTTCCTAACAGTTTTCTATATTTTGAAAGAAAATGAAATCATCTTCTTCTTGCAGGGTCCACTTTACAGTTTGAATGTCTACCTAATGGTGACCCTATTCCTGGAATTCCTCGTCGTGGACAAAATTCTTCTTCTCTTGACAGACCACAATCTCCTGCCAGATCTTCTTCTCCAGTCGATCCTTCTCTTCGTGTCAGGTCCAGGCCTCCTCCTGCCAATGCCAGGTGCATGATTCCACCTACCAGGCTCATCGTGGCTTCTGATAGAAGCGAATATCAATTTGACCAACTTGAATCTGTTCGTCTTACTTCCCGCAGAAATCCGCACCTGTTATTCGAACTTCGAAGATACACTTTTCCCGTTCATAAATCAATTCGAATACTCGTGGAAGGCGTTTATGTGCCGATACCAAAGGAAGAAAAGATTGTATTATCCACACTCAATGGTGACGTCTTCGCAATATTGGAGAATAGTAATTTTCTTGCTGGAATATATACATGTAGACCCAAAACAAACCGTGTTTCACGGGCAAAAATAAACATGGAAAGCGGCACGATTACACCATTGAACAAAGATGAAATCGCAGAAACACCAGTAGGGCCGAAACGCCTTATTCTTACGTATTTTACAGTGACTCTTTGCCACCTTTGCGGCCATTAGCATTAGGAATAGATGTTAATACACAATTTTTGATGTCACAGTATCTATTGTCTAAGATCATATAAAGGCGAGTAGAAGATTTTCTTGAATTCGCCAGATTGATTCAAAATTTCCAATCGCTCCTTTGTGTGTCAGAAAAACACTAACATAATCAAAAATTGTTAAGGGATTTTAAATCTTGTTCAAATTATAATCATTTTGGTTTAAAAATATCAGTTATTTATGTAAGTATAATGCCAACGTGATCTGAAATTGTTCAACAATTATTTATCGCCTCTAGAATGTAATGATTTGAGAATAAAAGTGTAAGTTCCCGACGAAAAACACGTATCCTTGCAATTTTTAGACTAGTCCATACCCTTCCCTGCTCTGCCAATTTTTCGTAATCATTTTTGCAATCATGCAATATTTGAATCAGGAAAAATTCACTGTATATCAGTCATTATTCAACGAACTTCTGGTAGATTTTCACTTATTTTCAGTGGAAAAAGTTAGTGAAGATTAAATGAGCCTCACTCAAATTTCCGTGACAATTTCCACTAAACACCAGTAAAATATGACAGAAATTCCAGTGAATTATGACCAATTCTCAGTGAAATAGGAAATAATAAAACCAATGGAAACAGTAAGACCTGCGGAAAAACTAATTTCCCGAGTGTTTATCTACTTGCCACGTACAGAGCAGGATAATCCACTTATTTAAGTATTACGTACATAATTTTATTTCTTCCTATGATGGGTATAATTTGAAATAAAAAAAGAAAAATCTCAAGGCAGAATTAGTAGAAAAAGCCAACTCCCATAATTGTTTTATACGATAAGAGATTTACTCCTTTGAATAAAAGGAGAGCTTTATAAATTAAATTTTGAAATATAAATTGAGATGCTGCAATGAAAGCTATCTTCTCGTACCAAACAGATAAACAAAGTAACATAATCGTAGAAGAATTCTGGAAAATTTAAGTAAAATTTTTTTATGTGCTAAAAAAAAATTTGAAAAATGCGAAAAAACGAAAAAAAAATAAGATTGATTTATTATGGGACAAGTTCGAAACCACGTCTCACTTAAGGGTCCACATTTCTTCTTCAGTTTAATTTGAGACATGTAAACGCCCAATATAAAACACGAAACATACAAGCATAATATTTTAACAGTCTTTACTGTGAGAAAAAAAGGAAGTAATACTTGTAACAAAAATTAAATTTGAAACGCTTGAAACTTTCAAAATTTCTAGTCGAAATATACTGAATTTTCAACAAAATAAATGATTTTTCAACTAAATAGTTGAATTTTCTACCAAAAAGATGAATTTTTAAACAAGAAGTTTAATTTTCTACCAAAAAAGACGAATTTCCAACAAAATCTATGAATTTCCCACTGAATGGTTGAATTTTTAGCTAAGAAAGATCAATTTTCAAGTAAAAATGGAATGGTTAAGTTTTTGGTTAAAAAAGAATCAAGTTTAGACAGAAGAAAAAACGAATTTTCAACAAAATAGTTACATTTTCAAGAAGAGAGATAAATTTTCCACTAGAGTGATAAATTTACCACCAACAAATTTTGATGTTTCATTCAAAATAATGTATACAATAAACTTAAAATGTAAAATCATAAATTCAATGGCTCAAAAAATTCACCAGATAAGAATTTTATTTTAGTATTTTTTTTTTGATAATCACATTGAAAAATAATTATGCTGAAATAATAATTATCATATTTTAGGCAAATGATTGTCATTAGGAATAAGGAAATTATAATTATAAAATACGAGTTAATATCTTCATCTCGAAAGTAATTTGAATGCCATACTACATTTTTTATCTGTTTTTGTATTTTTGAACATGAGACAGAAATTCAAAAGATAAAGATGGAAATTATATGATCTGTCTAACAATCTGTTTCGTTTAGGTCGAATTTATTTTGAAGAAATAATGAAGCGTTGATATCCAAATAAAAGGCATCCATTTTGGTATAAATAGCATGAATTTATCAAGACCATCCTCTCAAAAAATTCTTCGAACATCAGAATACAGTTTTCTATAATTTTGTAATACTAAAAAAATGAAGATTTTAGCTACAATTCTATTCTCCACACTCGCCAATCTGCCCTTTCTTGAATGTAGGTATAAAATAATAATATAATTAATATTAGTAACAAATATTGCCTATATGTCTTCAAATAGGTTTACCGTTTCAGGACCTTCAATTTTGCAATTTTGAGCCAATATTTAAAGTTTTTTCATATCTATCAACTACCAAATAGAGGTTCTTTCTTGTTACAAAAAACTTTTAAATACAAGCTTAATTCGCTGAGTTAAAAATGAGCAAATCTCAAAACGAGACTTACTTAAAATTTCCTTTTCTCCCAGTTTGAAAGCCATACGACATAGAAGAATTTTTACAAGTTCGGCATCAGTTTTCCTAATTTTTGGGTAGTCATTCGCGCTTTTTGGGAGAAAACTCTTAACTCACGGTAATATTCTCTCTTTACCCATCAGAGCAGGTAATAGCAGACAGATTACTCCTACCAAGTGCAATATTTATATTCTATCTACACCAGCGAGTAAAAATACGCAATTACCTGCAACAAAATTTACTCCCAGTTTTTTCTGTGTCTGCATTTAGTAACGTTTTTTGCTCGTCGCTGACTTCTTAATATGAATATCAAGAAAAAATAAAATATTTGTTGCCTGAGCATTATTTTCCAAAATCACAAAAAAACACCCTTGCGTCGTTACGCGAGTTTGAATTCATCCCAAACAAAAGGTATTGTGATTAGCATAAGAAGTAAATGGTTTTTGTAAAATCACTATTGGTGTGTGATAAATTTGTTTGTCGAAAAAGAGGCAAATACATTCACAACGCTACAGTATCAGAAAACACGTGGTTTTGTGGGTGTCACGTTTATCCAGCAACTTGCTTGTTAATTCTTTTATGTTACTTACATACAGCTTTGTGTAGAATAACTTCATGCTATTGTTTTTAATTCAAAACAAATGAATTTGGGTTTCCACCAGTGGTCTCATTTTAGTACCACTCGAGAATAGTTTTTTTCTGGATAAGAATCTTTAGCGTGCGAAAAATCAACATAGAAGAAAATGAACAACAAAATATTGTATCAACACTGTCGGTCAAGCTTATTAGAATGTTCCAATCTCAACGTCTCGGAAATACACCATTTTCATCATCAAAGGAACCATATTAACAGAAAAAAATCTGGAACAGTGCAATAATAACAATCTTACTAAATTATTCAGATAAAAAAATTCAGATGCAGTGGAAAACCACTGGATAGCTAACTAACTATCCTAACATACAGTAGAAGGAAGAAAAAGGCACCAAATTTTAAAAGTAATACAACAAATGAGGTGTTAAAAAGGCTATTTAAGAAGTAGAAACAAGAAAGATAAATTGATTTTTGCATTCCGTACTGTAAGAAATTCAGAAGAGAAAACAATTTACTGTTAGGAAATAGTGAATAATTTTATAAAAATAATTCTAGAATAGAATTATAAGATTCATTAGGATAGTCAAGATCAGTGGAATTATTGAGACAATTATCCAGTTCTTTTGTAATAAAAACCATTTCAGCAAAGGCTTTTTTAATAGGATTAATCTCTTGATGCAAAACTTCGATCTTATCCCAAAGGGAAAAATTAAAAATATTATCATTAATATTGTTATATAAGTGGTCGTTCAGAACATTATCATAATTCAATCCAACATTACCTTCGCGTTCTTTCCGCTTAATGTGTAAAGGTATTTTTGTTCGTCCAATATGATTAATTAGTATAAATGGTGCCATTATCATTCTTGATAATGCTGATATGAAGAAAGATAATATTATTATATTCTATTTCCTGTGTAAATTGTAATCTTTTGTGAATTGAATTAAAGTTCAAATAGTTATTTCACCATTTTTTTCGGGAATAATTGATAATATATCATCAATAGATCATCAAATAAAGTAGGAAAGTATTTGGAAATCTATTCTATTAAGAATCTCTGATTATGAATTTTGATAAAATAATTATTTCTTCCGACCATACTAAGGCCTCCCTTGTATCTTCTGTTTTCACTAATGTTCCTGTAGATTTGGTTCTTAATGATATTGAAAAAAGATGGTCTTTTATTAAGATATTGACTGCCTAACCTTCAGATAAATTTGAGGAAGGAATAAAATTCCTGATGGATAACATTGACTTTCAAGTTAATACAATTTCTTAAGGATTTAGAATCCAAACTTTTTAATAAACCAGATTTTCAAATTCTTGACTACTTTAGATATGCAAATGATACATTTTCAATTATTTCTAAAGTCAAAATTGGAATAACTATCAAAACTTTCAATTAAATTAATGAAAGATTACAATTTGCACATGGAATAGAAAATAATAATACTATTAACTTCCTCAATATTAGCATTATTAAAAATGACAATGAAGCCATGTCTACTGACTGGTTCCCTAAATCTACCTATTATTGCCGCTTACTCAATTTTCTAGCGAAACATCCATTGCAACAAAAAATTGTTATTATGAAGGACTTAGTTGATTCAGCTATTCTCCTTTCAGATAGTAAATTTCACAATGATAACTTAAAAATAGTAAAATAAAAACCTGATTGCTAATTCTAATAACATTATTAAACAAGAATTTGTTCCTGGAAACACTATTTCTATCCCATACTATGGTAGAATTTCAGAAAATATAAAAAGACATTTGAAAACTTATAAAATTAGCACCACTTCAAGTATCAATTCTAAACTGAATAAAATGATTAAACTAGGCAAAGTCCAATTAGAAACATTAGACAAAACTAACGTAGTTTACCCTTTCTCTTTTGATTTTAGAAAATGTTATATTGGACAAACAAAAAGACCTTTACACATCAGAAGAAAAGAACAGCAATAGAGCTTCAGATAAAATTATGACAATGTTCTTCGCGAGCATTTATATAATAATATTAATGATAATATTTATCATTTTTTCCTTTAGGATGAGATTCAAGTTTTGTATCAAGAGATTAATCCTATTAAAAAAGCCTTTACCGAAATAGTTTTCATTTTGAAAAAAGCGGATAATTGTCTCAATAGAATCGCTGGTCTTGACCATCTTAATTACCATAATTTCCTGCCAATAAATTTTCTTCTTTCCTGAATTCCTAACAGTGTGAAATACAAGAATTTATCCATCTTGCTTGTTTCAACTTCTGAAATAACAAAGGGAGACTTTCTTTTTGCATATATGTTTGCCTGGTTAGTGTTGACCAACCATTTCATTCGATTATTCAATTATAAATATGTCCCGAAAACAAAAGGGATGGGAAGACCCTCGACATTATGATAAAAAAACATGTAGCTGTCCCCACAGAAATCGGAAGTGATGGCTAAAAAGGATACTTGAATTTGAAGGAGTGTGGTTATGTGCATAAAACGATGAATCATTCCGTAGAATGTGTGAATAATAATACCAGAAAACACACCCAAAACATCGAGTCCTCCTGGCGTTAGATAAGTCGATTTTTATCACGCGGAGGAGTTCAAAAGAGCAATTGGGCTAATCATCTTTGCGAATATTTGTGGCCTCGTCATGTCAAGAAATTAAATGCAGATCCTCTGTCTTAGTTGATCCAAGAGATTAAAATTTGCTCACCTGGCAAGTGCAAATATAAACAAACAAAATGTACTCACCAAAGCACTTTCACCTTCCCGCAGTGAAAAGTGTCATTAGGCGTCATTAGAATGTTCTGGAGGGGAAACCAAAGGCGTTTTCGTTTTTTCGATTGAACCACTAGTTTGCTTATCATGCTTTGCAAGATTTGAAACGAGTGCCCTGCACTTGACTGGTGGAAACCCAACATATGAACTGTTCAAAAATGAGGACCACCCAAATTTTTTAAGTTACTAGTTTACAAGAACTTCATAAATGTTCATTTTCTGTTACAAAATTAGATGCACATGGATCTCCACAATCTATGCCAAGAAACAGCATTCAGATAATAATGGAGGATAAATCTATCTACAGAGGACGTATTCAGCAACTCTACCGTGACGATGGTAAAGAAGAACCGTCCTGGATGAATCTTAGTCCAATGGATTACCTTCCACAGTTTCATGATGTTTATATAAGCAGGAAACATAATGTTCACTATTGTACATACCCACGCTTAAAAGCGCATCATCTAAAAACTGGTCATAATCCTAATACTCATAAACCTATGATCGCTCATATACATATAGATGATTCCATATTTCTGTCAGCGGCTAGTTTCCGAAAATTTAATCATGGAACTCCTGATTTTAATCATACTGGTCACATTTTTGTATTATTGCCAGGAGGCCCGATCTACCGAGCTTTTATACAAGAAAGAAGTGTCCCGATTATATTCGACTAGAAAAGAAACACGCTCGCTACACGCGCAATATTTTCTTTCACGTCATTTTTCAATTCAAATCCAGAATGAGTATTTATACATAATTGTTTGATGTCATAGTATTCATTATTATCTGAAATGATAGAAAAGCAAGCAAAGTGTTTTTTTTTCAATTCCTCGGATCTATCCGAGTTTTCCATTTGATTATTATTTGTTTGTGAAAAATACCAACTTTCGATGTATAACACCTATGTAACTTAAGTTCTTCAAAAATTATGAGTCGTCTCTGAAATTTGAAGGTTTGAGAATAAAAATGTACATTCCCGACAAAAAACACGTCCCGAAATTTCTGGACAACAAGTCCATCCCCTTTTCCTGGTCCACCAATTTTTCGAGGTGACTAGCAGCCAATTTTTTAAAGCTATATAAATGTATAATGCTCACATTATTGAAACAAGATTATAAAAATTAGAAACGTGAAAAATAGAAAAGTACAATAAAATATTGCGATTGTGTAATTTTGTAATAAAATTAGAGTAGCTTCTCACAGATTTTTCAGTAGGAAAAGTTGCTGAAGTTTCAGTTAGCGTCATTGAAATTTCTATAACATTTTTCACTGAAACCAGTAAAATAAGACAGAAATTTTATGATGGAAAAGTTAAGTTCCCGAATGTTAAGTAAAAGGAGAGCTTCTCAAATTAAATTTTAAATTATGAATTGAGATGCTAGAATGAAAGATATTTTGTCTTACCAACCAGGTAAAGAGAGTTACGTTGCCATAGAAGAACTCACCTGAAACAGATGAAAAAATAATTTTGTCAATACATGTGTTCTAAACAAAATATAAATAATTTGAAAATAAAAAGATAAAATAACCACGATTGACTTCATATGGGGAAATTCCCAAAACCACGTCCCGCTTTCAAGTCGAAATTTCTTCTTCTGTTTCATTTGATAAACGCCAGTAATAAAACATAAAATATAAAAATATAATATTTTAACAGACTTCACAGTTAAAAATAGGAAATAGGATGATTTTGCATAGATATAGGAGAATTTAATTTGCAACACTTTAATTTTTTTGAGATTTTAATTTAAAGTTTCTACAAAATTTGAGTTTTAGGCTAACAAGTCCATTTTTTTATACAGCAGTTGAATTTTCAGCCCAAGGAAAATTAATTTTGAACAAAACAGTTGAATTTTCCAACCAATAACTATGAGCTTTTAACATGATTGTTGTAACGTTAGCAAATAATAATTCAATTTTTAACCAAATAATAATAATAATAATTTTCACCCAAAAAGGACGACTTTTCTACCCTGAAAGACTAGCTTTCAACAAAACAGTACAATAATTATATTTCCTTACGAATGGTTTATATTCTAACCAGATAATTGAATTTTCAAACTGAACATTTATTTTCTAGAATGATTGAATTTTCAAACAAAAGATATTAAAATTGAACCAAAAAAGTTGCATTTTCAACCATAGTTTGATTTTGAAAATAAATCTTTCACAGTCACTAGAGTTTTTTGTACATTTTTTTAATTATGCAAAATTGAAAAAAAGTTGCCTCAAAACCTTACAGATTCTTTTTTGAAAATTATGAATAATTTTTAACATGTTGTGAAATCATTTCATATATTCTCTTAAAATAAATTGAATTAGTCATTCATTGAAATTATAATAATTGAATTAAATTGATTGAAATAAATTTTGAATAAATTTGTTTCAAAAATAAACAATCATTTTATATTTTCCCACATTTTTCTGTTGAGAACCAGCAACACTGAAAATTTTTTCTTTAAAAACGTCTACTCTTTTTTTGGAATTTCAGGAAATAATTCGAAATATTTTTCTAATAATTTTCCTAGGAATAATTAGAAAGTTGGTGTTGTCTCTTGAAAGCTTTGAAAATTCATATCAAGCTTTTTTTATGAAAATCTTCAAAAATCTAGATTTTTCACAATTTTGAAATTTTGGGAATATTTAAATTATTCTAAAATTTTTCTATACTTACAAATGTGTCTTAAACTTACTCTAATTTCTTCCGAAAATGTTCTGAACTTGCAGAATTGGAAAATTTTGTTCAATAATCTTTTATTATTTATTATATATATATATATATATATATATATATATATATATATAATTTATATTTGTATATAATGTGTTCCGAACACCGCTGCATTGTAATATTAAGGGTATTCTAATTTTACTGATGGAAAAAATGATGACATCAGATAGCACTCTAGCTCGGACCGAACCATTTTCAAATTTCGCGCCATAGAAATTACCAATCACAGCTTTAATATATTTTTAATACTACTTGCGATGTAATATACTCTTACATTATTTTCTGAAATTTCAGGAAAAATTTCAATATAATATTCACAGAAGTTGACAGGGATTTCATATTATTTCCAACACTCCAAGGAATTTTTGGAAATAAGAAAAAAAATGAATTCAAATTGCAATAAAACTTCCCAAACTTTATAAGAATTTTCAAGGATTTTATGGGATCTAGAAGATTTTATGGTATTTTTGAAGATTCAAATAACTTCAGAAAATATCAAAAGATTTTTATGTGATTTCAATAATCATAAAAAAATTCTAAAAAATGGTACAATATATTTTTATCAATTTCAAAAATAAATTCAGAAGAGTTATCATTTTCTGTAGAATGCTAATTTTCGTTAGAAGATTTTCGTAGAATTTCAAAGATTTTAAGAGATTTAAAATATTTTAGGCGATTTCACAGGATTTAAGGAACTGCATGCGGTTTTGAAAAATATCCTAGAATTCCGAAAGATTTGGAAGGATCTATAGGATCTTTTTTAATATCATTTGATTTCAATTTTCATGTAATTTCACAGAATTTCATGATATTTCTATAAATTTGAAAAAAATTATTCATAAGAGTTGAGTTGTTTTTTAGGATTTTGAATATTTTCAAATATTTCAAGGTGTTTCCAAAGATTTAATTATTTCAAAATATATGATATGGAGATTTTGAGAGATTCCAAATGGTTCAGGTGATTTCAAAGGATTTTAACAATTCCATGCGGTTTTGAAAAATTTCCTTAGAATTTGAAAGATTTGGAAGGATCTATAGGATTTTTTTGAATATCATCAGATTTCAATTTTTATGTAATTTCACAGTATTTCGGCATATTTCAATGAATTTCAGAAAACTTATTCTCAAGAATTGAGTCATTTTGTAGGATTTTGAAGATTTTCAAAATTTTTCAAATATTTGAAGGCATTTCCAAAGATTCAACATTTTTTTTAAATATTATGATAATGAGAACGATTCCATAAATTTGAAGTTTCGACGTTTTATTTAGAATAATTTTATAGAATCAACATATAATGTGAAAAATGACAAAAATAGAGATGATTAGGGTAATCAAAACATAGTGACTATTCAAAAAAAATCGTATCAAAAAACTTGTAAAAAACTAAAAAGTCTCATAAAATCATCATTCTTATATTTCAATCCTTGAAAAGAACATAAAAAATAATTGATA
>CAKNXH010059537.1:218-13926 GCA_932178445.1 Andricus quercusramuli
AAAGACCAAAATAGGTTACGTTTGGAAGATGAACGGACAAACAGTGGAAAGTGTGGAGGAGTTCTGTTACCTAGGTTTTTGGTTTGAGTCAGGAGGGGGAAACGATTTGCAGGTGAGGAAAAGAATCGAAAGTGCGAGTAAAGTAATGGGCCAAGTATGGGGTATAGGAAAGAGAAGGTTCAAGGACGATTGGAGAATGAGGGTTTGGTTGTTTAATGCGTTGGTTTGGGCGGTGTTGTGTTATGGAGTGGAGGTTTGGGGATGGAAGGAACATAGGAAAGTGGAAAGCATACATGAGAGATTTCTGAGATGGGTAATGGGGGTTAGTTGGAGTTGTCCAGGATACATGATAAGGGAAGAACTAGGAAGGGAAAAAATGGTAACTAGACAAATTAAGAGAGCCTGGAGGTTTAAAGAGAAGCTGAAAAGGGAAGAGGGGAGCAGAATAGCACAAGTATGCTTGGACGAAGTTCGGAACAAGGAGGCGAGAGGCAATTTGGGAAATTCAAAATGGGAGGAAGAAAGGAAAAAAATGAGGAGTGTTTGTGATATACAGAAAGGGGTTCTCGATTGGCAGAACATTGAATTAGAGCTATTATTAAGACAAGGAGAAGAGAGATGGAGAAAGATTATGGATTCAAAGTACAATAGATGGTATATGATGGTCAAAGGGGTGACGGAACCAGAATATTTGCAAAAGATGAAAAGGAAGACAAATGGAATAGGGTGGTACGGTTTAGAATGGGGGAAGGAGTGAGAGCTTGTAGATATTGGATGGATGAAGAGGACAATCTGTGCAGAGTATGTGGGTACGAAGTGGAGTCATGGGCACATGTGTTAGAGAGGTGTACGGGAGAGGAAGATGGACAGTTGAGTGTGGCTGAATGTGTAAGATGGATTTTGGATGGTAATGGACAGGGAGTGATCTGGATGAAAAAACTGGAAGAAATAAGAGAAAGCAAGGGATCAGGGCAGAGCCAAACGGGTAATCCTGTTTAAAGGAAACTAACGAGTAAAAATTTTGAATTTTCAAATCGGTCTAAATGAATTTGATGGTAAGAGAAAACGGAAGCCCGGGAAGATCGCTCATTTTCTGTAGTTTAAGAAGAGTAGTACTAAGATTATTGTTATTATATAAGGCGATGCATTAGAAAATAAGTAGCGGTTAAGTTAGACTAAGGATGAAATGTAAACATATGTACAGGGAGCGGAGGCCCTCAAACCTGTAAAAGGGAGAGTTCAAATATACATACATATTTTTTATTCAAGATGCAACTTCTTGGTTGAAAATTAATCTGTTTGTTTGATTATTTAATCTTTGTAATAACCCCCATTTTTTTAATAATTTCAATTATTCTTGTTTAAAAATTGAAACTTTTCTTTTTGTTCATTCATGAGCTATTACATTTTTTGTTGAGAATTCATCTTGTTTGGTTTAAAATACAAGTAGCTGACTAAAAGCTGAAATACTTTTTAAAAAATTCATCTTTTGTCTTGAAATTTCATCTTTTCAACTGAGAATGTTGGCTTTCGAAAATGTTATTGAAAATGTATGTATTTTGTTGAAAATTTGTATTTTTTGGTGAAAAACTAATCTCTTTGGTCAAAAATTTAATTATTTGGCTAAAAATTCATCTATTTTGTTGAAAATGCAATAATTTCACTTGAAATGTTCAGATTTTAAGTATCAGAGTGTGAGAAGTTTAAATATAGTACCCACAATAATTTTATCTAAAAGAGTTTATTCTTCTATTTATGTGAAAAATCGTATGCCCTGGGCTCACCTTTTATGAACTATACATTTTTATGGTAAAGTTATTAACATATATTTTTAAACTTTCTGACTTATTTTCACAATGATTTGTGATGATAATACTGTCAGATAAGGTCTTTCAATTTTTAGTTAAGTCATTATTTTCTATGAAGAAATTGCGTCTTGGATTTGAAGTGAATGTACTCGTAATTTTCATTTGTGAATTAAAGAAAAAAGTAAGTCATTCACTTTTAAGAGAAAAAATTCAATATTTTGTTTACTGACTAGTTTTTTTTTTCTACGTAGTTCTGAATTTCAAAAACATAACATGATTGGCTATTGAAAAAAATTCAAAGTACGTATTTTGATAACATTTTTAATATTTATGACAAATAGTAGATTTTTCGACTGATAGAAATAAATTTTGAACCGAAAATTAAGATAAATATTCATTTATCATGAATATTTGAAGTTCTAAGTAAAAAAGGCAAATTTTCTACTAAAATAAAATGAATTTTGAAGAAAATTGTTAGAAATACAACTAAAAAAATTAATTTTCAACCAAAAATTAAATAGTTAAATTTTCATTAAAAAAATCAATTTTCAATAAAAAAAACTAATTTTCAACGGAAGAAATGAAATTTCAACCAACAGATGGATACAGGAATCTTCAACCAAATATTTTAATTCTTAATGAATTTTCAACAAAAAATATTGATTTTCTGCCAAAAAAAGATCAATTTTCGTTGGAATAGTTACATTATTAGACAAGGAGATGATTTTTCCACTAAAGTAATGAATCTTTAACCAAAGAATAAGTCTTCAAAAAAGTAGTAAAACTTTTGACCAAATAAGATGAATCTTAAACGAAAAATTAAATAGTTGATATTCCAACAAAAAAAGATTTCAATATCAAATAAAAAACCGTTTCATTTAAGCAAAAAAGGCGAATTTCAAATAAAAAACTCAATTTTTAATTTCGAACATAAATTTTCAACAAAGGAAATCCAAATTTTTAATAAAATAGTTGAATTTTTATCAGAAGAAATGAATTTGCAACATAAATAAATAAATTTGTTAGCAAAAATTAAATAGTTCAATTTTTAGTTGAAGACATAATTTTGGAACATAAAAAGGAGGTTTCAACAAAATACTCAAATTTAAAAAAAAACTAGTGAATTTTCAACTAAAAAGATGAATTTTCAATTAAAATATTAATCTTAAACCAAAAAAAAATATTTTCAACGAAGTAGTTGAATTTTTAACACTTTAGTTAAATTTCGAACCAAAGAAATAAATTTTCAACCGAAAAATAAATTTTCCACCAAAAAGATTAATTGTTAAGCATAAAAATAGTGTACAATAAAGAGAGTCGAATTTTAAATAAAATGGCATGTTATATTATCAATTAACCAATTTTTAACAAAAAAGATTAATTTTCAATAAAATTGTTTATTTTAAACCAAAGAGATGAATCTGCAGCAAACAGCGAAAAATTTAATAGATATTCCCACCAAAAAATGTTGTATATCAAAAGCCGTTGAATTCAACTAAAAATCACGAATTTTCAACAAAATAGTTAAATTTTCAACCAAAAGAAAGAAGACGATTTTCCTTCAAAACAGTTTGGTTTTTAATTCAAAAATATGGTTATTTTTAGTTTTCGGAATTGAAACAATTTGTTGAAAATTCACTTATTTTATTGAAAATTCACATATTTTGTTGAGAATGAGTTTTTTCTTATTTAGAATTAATTTCAACTAAAAATCTAACTACTATTGCATTTTTTGATAGAAACTGTATCTTTTTTGGTAGGAAATTCATCTTTTGGGTCTGAACTTGAATTATTTTGTTGAGAATTTATTTTTTCTTGGGTCGAAAATTGGCTGTTCAGAATGAAAATTTGATTCTTCCTTTTTTTGTTAAAAAGTAATATTTTCATGAAAAAAATTTTTGTTGGAATTTTTTTTTTCTTGTTGAACATCAATTAGCTCTATATCTAGAAGAATGTAGAAATTGGGATAATTTAAAAATTCTGAATAAGGCACTGTTTGAAAATAATATGTTTTCCATTACTTTGACATCTTTTATCATTTAAATTTAGCGCTCTTTCCAATTTCAAACAACACATTTTCCCGCGAAATTTGAATAATGTAATTATTATCAATAAAGATATAGAATACGATTTTTTAAATCCTGATTCAAAATGCACATAAAGGTCGAGCACAAAATGTGATCAGATCGGTCAAGTATCGCTTTAAGTGTTATTTTCATAAAATAACTACAGAATTTAACACAAAATGTAATCAGATTATATAAGTCTCACTTTAAGACTTTAAGTGTTATTTTAGTAAGATAATTGTAGAATTTAAAAGAAAAAGTGATATCATTGTTTAAGTGTCTCTTCATGTTCAAATGCATCTGTAAGATAACATTACGTAGACTTCACAACAAATTGCCTTACGTAAATAAAAAAATCTTTTCCGGAAAATAGTGTTACCTTTTTAGTCCCATCAACTAAAATTATTTGCTTATTTAATCTGTAAAATACCATTCAGGTAAATATTTAAAAATAATGAATGCAAATAATAAAAAATTTACTGATTACGAAATAAAAATTTTTTTTTTTGAAACAAATTAGTACAAAATAATAGCAAAATAATAGAGTGATATAAAATTAGAATTACTCTACAGATCAATAAACGCAAAATCGGATATTTTTATATATTGTTAATAATACATTTATCTTCATATATAGAAACTTTTTACATTTTATTTGTGTTTCCTGATGATATTGAGTGACATTATTATTTAAAAATGGTTAGAGCAGATACGGTATTTCCAGACAAAATAGCTGAAATTGTAACTATTGGCTATTTTTCAAAGAATAGACTTTTGACTATTTTTCAACGAATCAACTTAATTTTTTTACAGAATTAAGTAAAAAATATCTTCCCGATGACTTTTTGGTATGATCAACTGAGAATATCTTTCCGATTACTTTTTTTCATATAATTCCCTGCGAATTTCCAAGATTTATTAATTATTCAAACAATTTTTATCAACAAATTAGGAGTTTGGCCATTTTTTAAAGAATGGGCTCAATTTGCTTGCGGAATGAACAAAGAATGTATTTTCAATAACTTTTTCGAGATACTTTGCACATTTATAATAATTATTAATTATTTCAACAATTTTCATAAAATTTTTGAAAAAAAATCTAGCGGAAGTCAGGGAATTTCTATAACTTTGAAGAACTGTCAAGCAGAATGAATTTGAAATTTTGAAATTTAATGTTGAAATTGTTTTATTCCGTTTAATAAAGATTCTAAGTTGAAAATGTTACGAGCTTCATATTCTGATCTTTAATTATTATTGATAGTCAGAAAAAAAATTAATCAGAGAATAATTAATCAATTAGTTTAAAAAATAAAAAGCAATACACTATGACTTTCATTGAAACATTTAATTAATGTTTACTTCACATTTTTTTAAATTTTTACTTCTATTTCTAAAAATTTAATTTATCCGTGAACTTTTATACAAGTTTCAGAAAAAATAAAACATATTTACATATATTTTTGGAAACTAATTACAGATACTCATTTTACAAAATCAGGCACATTTGAAAAATTACTTAATTGTAATAAGGGTATTTTAAATATAAATAAACTTTTATCATCCAAATTGTATATAATATTCAATTATATAACCTTGAAGTAAATTATCAATTTATGTTACTCAATTTAGAAAAAAAAAATTTCAATCTCTATTTAATTTATTATCGTGAAAAAATTAATCTCTAATTTTTATTAAAACATTCAAATAATTTTTACCTAATGTTTTTTGTCAATTTGAACTTTCATTCATGAAATTTTGAATTATTAATAACCTTTAAAACTAATTCCAGAAAATGTGAGTTTAAATGGAATAAGTTAATAACTGAATAATCAGTTTGCAACATAACAAGTATTAAACAATTATTTTCAATCAAACATACATATAATTTTTACATTGTATTCTTCTTTAAATTTGAAATTTCATTTCCATACATTTAATGCATTGAAATAACCTTTTAAAAAAGTTAAAACAAAATTAAAACATCTGTACATATAATTTTAAGAATTCAATTAAGATACTTGTTTCACAACATCACAGACATTTAAAAGGATTATATAATTGTAATAGAGGTATTTCAAAGAAAAATGAAACTTTTATTACAAAAATAATAGCCCACATTCAAATTACACAACCTCAAAGTAAATAATCAATTTATGTTACTTAATTGCTACCCAAATTTATTCCATTTTTATTTAATTTAAAATTTTGAACAAAATGAATCGACTAATAAATAATTAAACTGTTTACAACATAAAAACATCCAACTATTATTGCCATGGAAAGATTTAAATGATTTGCACTTTGTATTTTTTTTTAAGTTTTGACATTCGCTCATAAATATTTTATTTATTAATAAGCATTTTGAATGATTCCAAACAATTCAAGTTCTAATATAAACAATTCAGAATAATATGTATAATGATAATTTCAAAAATTGATAATAAAATAATGTTTAACATTATTTTAATTAAAATATTGGAATACTAATTCCAGAAAAAAATTAAATGTATGTCTATATAACTTTTAAAATTGTATTCGTATAATCATTTCACAACATCACAAACATTGACAGAAATGGCAGTTTAACATGTATTTCCCATAAGAAAAAAAGACGCTTTTGTAAATCTTATTCAGAATCCTCCATATTATCTCAATCGAGTTGAAACTCAACATTTCTCTCCACAATTAGCCACAGAATACGAATAAAATATCATTTTCCGAAAACCAACACCATAAGTCTGTTTTATAGGGTCCCAAAGAAACCCCGTAAGTGAAAAAATGGGTTTTGCGAGTTTTTGGCGCTAATTATGATTCTTTTGCGGTTTTTTAAATGTGAATTATTTCTGATATATAAAATATTACTTTGCTTTAAAAATTAGATATTTTCATGAATTGTTTAAACAATTTATTATTGTTTTTAGCAATTTGTTCACAGAATGGAGTTAGAAAGACGCGGTTTTTTCACAAATTTTCCATTTGTTGTCGAATTTTCAATTATAGGGAAGTGATAGTTCATCAATGTCAACAATAGTGATTGTTTAAACAATTTATCATAATTATTAATAATATTACATTTGAATAATGCTAGAAAGATGCAGATTTTTTTTTAATTCCTGGCTTTTTGTCCAATTTTCATCTGTAGTGAAGTAATAATAAATTCAATTTAACAAAATAATTGTTTGAACAATTGATTATAAATATTAATAATATTATAATTGAATAATGCTGAAAAGATGCGGTTTTTTGTTATTTCTGGGTTTTGGTCAATTTTTCATTTGGAGTGAAGTAATAATGAATTAAAGTTAACAAAACAATTGTTTAAACAATTTATTATTATTGTTGATAATATTCTCTTCGCTTAATGGGTAGAATTGTGCGGTTTTTTCTGAAATTTTCAACTGTTTGTTTATTTTTTATCAGGCGTGACTTGATAATTAATTAGATTTAGCAAAAATAATTGTTTAAACAAATTATTATTGCTGATGACAATGTTCATCTATATCGATTGCGCCTGATAGTTGCGGTTTTTGGAAATTTTTACCTTTCTGTCCTTTTTTTCACTTAGTGAGGTAATAATTAATTAAAGTTAACAGAAAAGTTGTTTAAACAATTTAGTATTGTTTATAACTATCTTTTCTCAGATAAGTGCTAGAAAGTGGCGGTTTTTTCTAAAATATTTCACTTTGCATCGCCTTTTTATTTATGAACAAGTAATAAGTCAACCATAACAAAAATTATTTTTCGAAAGGAATTGTTGTTTTGAGTCAATTATTTTTGCTCTTTTCCAAATGCTTAAAAGAATTGATTTAAAGGAAAAAAGCTATTTTACACAAGAGGCAAAAACAAAGAATTTTAAATATCTGTTTTATTTCAGAAAAATATATATTCACGAAAAGGAAAGAGATTATTCAAAATATAGTTTTCTTTAATGTTTATTTATTAATTGTTAGTAATTAAGCAGGCGAAACAAAGGAAAAATTTTAGAAAAAACCGCCACTTTCTAGCACTTATATAAGAAAAAATCGTTATAAACAATATTAAATTAATTGAACAACTTTTTTGTTAACTTTATTTAATTATTACCTCACTAAGTGAAAAAAGGACAGAAAGGTAAAAATTGCCCAAAAACCGCAACTATCAGGCGCAATCGATATAGATGAACATAGTCATAAACAATAATAATTTGTTTAAACAATTATTTTTGCTGAATCTAATTAATTATTAAGTCACGCCTAATGAAAAATAAACAAAAAGTTGAAAATTTCAGAAAAAACCACAACATTTTACCAATTAAGCAAATAGAATATTATTAACAATTTTAATAAATTGTTTAAACAATTATTCTGTTAACTTAAATTCATTATTACTTCATTCAAAATGAAAATTGGACAAAAAGCTAGAAATTTCAACAAAAAACCACATCTTTCTAGCATTATTCAAATATAATATTATTAATAATTATAATAAATTGTTTAAACAATTATTTTGTTAACTTGAATTCATTATTACTTTACTCCAAATCAAAATTGAACAAAAAGCCAGAAAATTAAAAAAAAAAACCGCATCTCTCTAGCATTACTCAATTATAATATTATTAATAAATTATAATAAATTGCTTAAACAATTATTTTTTTAACTTGAATTTATTATTACTTCACTGCATATGAAAATTGGACAAAAAGCCAGAAATTGAAAAAAATCCGCATCTTTCTAGCATTATTCAAATATAATATTATTAATAATTATGATCAATTGTTTAAACAATCACTATTGTTAACATTGATGAACTATCACTTACCTATAATTGAAAATTCGACAACAAATGGAAAATTTGTGAAAAAACCGCGTCTTTCTAACTCCATTCTGTGAGAAAATTGCTAAAAACAATAATAAATTATTTAAACAATTCATGAAAATATCTCATTTTCAGTATAAAGTAATATGTTATGTATTAGAAGCAATTCGCATTAAAAAAACTGCAAAAAAATCATAATTAGCGCCAAAAACTCGCAAAACCCATTTTTTCACTTATGGGGTTTCTTTGGGACCCTATAAAACAGACTTATGGTGTTGGTTTTTGGAAAGTAATATTTTACTCGTATTCTATGGCTAATTGTGAAGAGAAATGTTGAGTTTCAACTCGATTGAGATAATATTGAGGATTCTGAATAAGATTTACAAACACGTCTTTTTTTCTTATGGAAATACATGTTAAACTTCATGGGGCTTGCGCCACCCCTAAATATCATTTTTTTTTCAAAACAAAAAAAAAATTGATTCATTTTTGGGTGGATTCGAACAAATTTGGTGGGTGTCTCCATAAAAATTCAAAAAAAAATTTTTTGGACCCCCCTAATGTACATATGTAACGTATCTACATATATACAACCTTGAAAATTTTAATTCAGATACTCATTTCACAAGCTCAAAAACATTTGAAAAATATATAAAAGTAGATTTCTGATTTTATCAATCACCGATAATGGGGAGATTTTGCATAGCGCTTCGTAGCTTGTTGCAAACACTAAATTCACGTGTTGACGTTACTGTGTATGCTCTGCGAGCTTAGCGTTACTATTTTCCGCTATTCGACGTTCGTTAGTGTATCATTCATTACTAAATAGCGACTATCATTATTATTATTATTATACCATTAAGCCATTTCCCTTTCGGGGTAGGCGTGACTTGCTCGGTTGGAAAGTAGTGAAATAGGTATATAGGTATGAGGTAGATCGGTATATGGGTATAGGGTAGATGGGTATATAGGTATTAGGTATAGATGATTTAGATTGATCTGGAGTTCTCGTGTTATTTGTATAAATGACGTGTTCACTCCGCAACACTGCTCCGACCAAGGTTGCTGATCAATCTCTCTAGCGATCACCCCAAGTGAGGAGCCTCACAAAATTGTTATGTATGGTTCCCCACTTGGGCCCATTAGTATTCAAGGTCTTTGTTTCAGGCATCATTCACTCTATTGTCACTCTGTTTATAAACTATTTGTCGCCACACATTTCTGTCCTGGCATACTACTCTAGCTTCCTTTACGTCCATGCATTTCTTCATGCAAGCTCTTCTGTTCCTATGACTTCTTATGTCTCTTCGGATCAATGTCTCATTTACAGATTCTAACCATTCTTTCGGCGGTCTACCTCTGGGCATTCTGCCATTTACTTTACCTCTATACACTTGCTTGGTCAGTCGTTCATCTTCCATTCTTTCAAGATGTCCGAACCACCTTAGCTGATTTCTTTCCCATATGTCAACTAGTGTCTCCCCTGTACCACATTCTTTGAGGATTGTCTCGTTTCGTACTTTGTCCATCAGTGTTTTCCCGCATATTATGCGCAGAGGTTTCATGCCGATCGCGTTGATTTTACTCCTGTCCTTTTCTTGACAGGTCCATGTCTCGCTACCGTATAGTACAGTCGGTACGAAAATAGAGTTATGTATGGCCATTTTAGCTTTTTTTGATATGTTTTTATTTGTGAGGATGGACCCTGCTCTACCGATAACCTGCTTACCCTTATTTATGCGCCTATCTAATTCCCCATATATTTTTCCGTCGTTAGTGAATAGACTACCTAGATATACGTACTTGTCAACTTCTTCTAATCTCTCATTATTTAGGACAATGTTGCATATTGTTTTCTCACTTTTTCCCTCAAACACCATGATTTTCGTTTTATTCACGTTAATTTTGAGGTCCATGTTCTTCATGCTTGTATTAAGTTTATTCAACATTCTTTGCAAGTCTTCGACTGATTCTGCCATAACAATCTTGTCATCTGCGAAAGCCAACCCACGTACCTTCACGGTTTCGAGATCTACACCTTTTTCGTCGAAGAGGGCAGTTCTTAGACACTTATCCATGAATATGATAAAAAGCCACGAGGACATAACGCATCCTTGCTTCACACCTTGCATAATATCGAACCAGTCACTCAGTTTCCCATTTACCCTTACACTCGCTTTGCTAATCATGATCTGGACCAATGCAGTTACCTGTTTTTATTTGAAGGATAAGAAGCCTAACTTTCATAATTATTAATATAGTAATTTGTACTCAAAAATATACCTGTAAATTATTTATAAATCCAATTATTTGTCAACCTTTTTCATAATTGGGACATGTTTCATGATAGGTACCTTTACCTTAACTCTCTGACCTTTTTGATCTTCCTTTTTATCAAAAGGTTTAGGAAAAGGATTGAATAGATTCTAATAGAGCATCAGAAATAGTGTCTTATGAGTAGTTCAATGGATCATCAATAAGTGATTGCAGCGAATTGCAGCGAATTGCAGCTGTGTTACAAAGTGAGATTGTACTCATAGATTCGATCGGTCGTTGCTCGACGTCATGAGCTCGGTTATTCGCTCGGCAAGCCCTGCCCCGTATTTCATAACTACTATGGTGCTGTTGGAAATACGTAACCTTTCATGCTCATTTCTATTGTCGACTGTCGAACGGTAGTGATGAAACCATAAGCCCCGCATGAGATTTACGTCTGCCGACTCATGGCTTTTCATTCAAACAAAGAAGCAAAGAAATGAAAACCAACACTCGGAGAAATTTCCTTTTCTGTCAAAAGGATGTTTCTTGTTAGGGTCCGTACTTAAATTACGTAACGGATTATAGGCCCTCTCTGAGACCCCCCTCCCTCCTGTAAAAAACGGTAACAAAAGATTTCCACCCCCCTAGTCGAAACAGGTGAATTTTTAAATCAAATATACAAATTTAAAAAAAAAGAGTTGAATTTTCATCCAAAAGGATTTCAGTAGATTTTTCTATAGAAAAATACAAATTTCAAACAAAAAGTAACTTTTCTAGGAAATAGTTGAGTTTTCAACAGAACAGTTGAATTTTTTTCCAAGAAAGATGCGATATTTCTACTGAAAAAAGATGAAATTTCAAAATAAAAAAAATGGATTTTCGATCAAACAGTTCAATTTTCAACCAATGCGTTGAATTATCAACTGAAATGATGACTCTTTAACTCGAATAGTTGAATTTCATACCAGAGAGGTACAAAAAATTTCCAACAATTAGTTCAATTTTTAAATTTAAAAAAATCAATTATAAACCAAATAGTTAAATTTTCGTCTAAAAAGGATACATTCTCAATTAAAAATAGAATATTTAAATTTTATGTTCGAGAAAACGAATTTATAACAACAAAAACGAATTTTCAACAAAATAGTTATATTTTCAACTAATAGTTAAATTTTCAATTAGGAAAATTGATTCTCAACGAGGTGGTTAAAATTTCAATCAGAGGTGAATTTTCAATTAAAATTATAAATCTTCAACGGAAAAAAATTAATTTTTAACAAAAGAATTTTACTTTTAACGGAGGAGTGGAATTTTTAGCTAAAAGGGATGAATTCTCTACGAACAATGTGATATAATTGAAATTTAAACCGAAAGAGAATTCAATTTTTAATAAAAAACAGGTAAATTCAAGCAAAAAAGACAAATTTTCGAGAATAGTTCAGTATTTAATTGAAAAATATTTTTCAGTCAACAGAGAAAAGAAATTTAAACCAAACAGAAAAATTTTCAACCAAAATGATGGGTCTTCAACTGAAATGGTTGAATTTTCAACCGAAAAGATGAATATTCAACCATGAAGAATAATTTTTTACAAGAAAATACGAATTTTCATCACAATATATGAATTTGCAACTGAAAATCATGAATTTTCAAACAATAGTTGAATTTCACACAAAAAAAATAGAGAAGAATTGTCAACAAAAAATAGAATAGTTGAAAGTTAAATTAAACAAATTAATTTTTAACAGAAAAAAAAAACGAATTTCCAATCAAGCAGTTCAATTTTCAATCAATGAGATGAATTTTCAACTAAAACGCTGAATCTTCAACTGGAATAGTTGAATTTTATACCAAAAAGGTATCAACAATTTTCACCGAATATTTCAATTTTTAAATAAAAAAGGCCAATTATCAATCAAACAGTTAAATTATCGTCCAAAAAAGGTACATTCTCAAGCAAAAATAGATTAGTTAAATTTTCTGCTTAAGAAAACTAATTTCTAAAAAAAACGAATTGTCTACAAAATAGTTAAATTTTCAACTGGAATAGTTAAATTTTCAGTTAGAAAAAATGGTTTTCAAGTATGTCGTTGAATCTTTAATCAGAGACGAATTTTCAACAAAATATTTAAATTTTCAAACAAAGATATGAATTTTAAAGTAAAATAATGAATCTTCAATCAAACAGAAGGAATTTTCAGTGAGAAAATTACTACTCTCAACTATGTAGTCAATTTTTCGATCGAAAATATCAGTTTTGACCAAGAGGATTAATTTCCTAATGAAAGAAAATTTGTTTAACAAAATATATTAATTTTAATATATTATGATAAATTTTAAACTAAAAAAGATGAATTTTAAATAAAATAGTTGCATTTTCAAAATACATGAATTTTTAACAAAAGAGTCAAACTTTCAACCATGTAGTTAAATTTACAGCCAAAAATATCAATTTTTAACAGAACAGGAATATTTTTATCAAGAAAAACATTTTTCCGTAAAAAAAGAAAGAAAATTGGAACAAAATGTTGTAATTTTCAAGAAAAAAAGACAAATTTTCAACCCAAAAATATAAAATTTTAACAAAAAATAGAATTTTTCATACATAAAGGTTAATTTTTTACTGAAAAATCGAATTTCCAGCAAAATACATGTATTTTTAACTAATAAATATGACAATTCAATCAAAATCATAATTTTTAAATTTTTAGTCATAATAATCAATTTTTGAAATAATACATAAAATCAACACTCAATTTGTATTGCAAATATTCAAAAAT
>CAKNXH010059537.1:13936-24605 GCA_932178445.1 Andricus quercusramuli
TCCTGGTAAAAAATTAATTTACTTGTTTAAAAATTTATGTTCTTTGTTCCAAATGTATATTTTTAATTAAAAATTTATGTTTTTGGTTGAACATTAATCTACGTTGTTGAAATCTAAATAATTTGGTTGAAAAGCGTCCTTTTTGGTAAAAAAGTCAACTATTTTATTGAAAATTCGTCTATTTGGCTGAAGATTCAATTTTTTTGTTGAAAATTTGTCATTTTTTGTTGACTTCCTTCGTTTTTTATTTGAAATCAAAATCTATTTTTATTAAAATAACAAACATTACATTTTTCGTTGAGAATTCATTTATTTTGGTTAAAAATGATTCTAGGTTGTAAAAGTGTAACAAATTAAAAAAAAAATGCATTTTTCGGTTAAAGATACTTCATTCTAGTAGAAAATTTATCTCTTTGGTCAAAAATTCAAATATTTGGTTGGAAATCGTTTTTTTGTTGTTGAAAATTTATCACAAATCATTGTAAAATTGACTTAAATAGTTTTGATAAATTTAGTTAAATTTGACACAAAATTTAAAATGGTGATTTTCCTTTGTCCGATTAGTGCAATAATTTAATTAGTGTAATTAAACTACCCTAATTCTTATTGCAAATATTTTCAAGAATTATTTAGAATTATTTAATTATCATTTGTCAAATTATTTTTATTATTATACTCTCTTATGAACAAACAAAATATTTGCATGTTACCTGGACCCAAAAATAATGTTTGCATAATTTCATTAAGAAATAATAATTTGAATCTATAATTACACCAGCTGGGTTGTGAATATAGATCAAACTTTGATTGTTAATAAAATCTATAATAATTTTTTGTTCAAATGAAATTTGCAGAGAGATTGAAAAATAATAAAAATGAAGAAATTTCGATTTTCAAAGCATCATATTCTGAATGCTTTCCTATTAGTTCGATTACGAGTGGGTAAAAAATTATAAAAATTTCCTTTTTTTGGTCGATATTCCGGAAATATTTTCATTCATTTAATAGTCTTTGATGATTGCTGAAATTTAAAGTCCTGTCACATAGATCGTCATTAAAAATAAAATTTTACATGTTATAGTGATCTTTTTGTTATCAGGTGTTAAAAAGATATTAAATATGAAGAAATTTCGTTTTCATCATGATCTTAGATCCAGTATTCTATCCAGGATTATCAAATTGATTCCTAGAAATGAGTCATATCTTAAAAATGAGGGAACGTTATATGATGTCTTTGATTTTTATTGATTGTAATTAGCATTTTGCACAATGGACTCGACGTCGGTTATGGAACGGATTAATATAGGTTTGTCCACGATCGAGAGATTCACGGTCAAACCAGTGATTATACAACGAATGATTTCAGGACGTTGCCTCGAATCATCCTTGAAGTCGAGACCAAAATGTCTGACAAGTTAGAGGATTTTTGATCTAGCGACCACACAACTATCAAATTCCCAGACATACCTTCCATTCACCTCACAGTCCTTCTTCCTATTCCGTAAAAAAAATTTTTTTTAGTACAAAAATTCAACAAGCTTATATAGTACCTTCTTGGAAATGGATGGCAAATAAATTGATGATTAAAGTTTGAAAGAAGTTAATGAAATGCAAATTTTTTTCTTGGAATTATCAATCTTAAGTAACTCCTTGTGACCATCTTTCCCTCCTCTCTCCAGGCCTATATCCTCTTTCTCTCTTTCCCCTCCAACTGAATAACTCCCTACTTCCTATCTTCCTTTTACAACACCAACCCCTCCTATTCCCGATCAACCTCATAATCTGATGAATTGAATCACTACTTTTTAGCCCCTTTTACCCATCCTCTGTTATCCCTATGACCTCTTCCTGTATTTCCCTTCCTCCTTATACACTTCCTAAATTCCTTTCTTCTCTTATAACTCCCCACTTACTATTACTTCTTCCATTACCGGTTCCCTATTGCCCTTTCTTACGAATCTCGTCATATTACCACTCTACTAATTCCAGTTCTTTACCCTCCTTAATAACCATACTCTCTTCTTATTTTGTTTCTCATGCCTAACTGCTTAACTTTCTTCTTCAACGTCCTCTTCCAATATTCCATCATTCCGTACTCCCCTCTTTCGTCCTCCTCTTCCTTTACCAATTCGAATTCCTTAATTCTTTATATCCACAATTTCCCCTTTCACTTTCACTTCCTCTTCTGATTTCCAATTCCACTTTACCCCTTAGTCGCTCTTTTTCACTCATCTTTCCAACCCCACACTGTTCCTTGTGTTCCTCTTTCCATTCAAAATCACAGATACTTTCACCACTTAGTGGCCAACCCTTCTTTGACTTTCCTGTCCTTCCCAAATCTTTATTTCCTCTTCTTCTCTTTCCTGTGTAACTTCCCCGCTCTTCTGTAGCTTATATTATTTACTTTCCCCGAAACACCTACCCCTCAGTCCCTCCTAACCTCTACTCCCATTACTTATAACCCTCTCCTGATCTTCTAGTTCCACTTTTTTTGCCCTATTCAACCTTATTTCCTGTTTCCTTTTCAGACTCTCCTACTCCTTCGACTTTTGCTCTCTTCCCCTATTTAAGTTCTAACTTCGTGCACTCCCTATCCTTTTTTATCATTTACCTCCTTAAATTCAATGAACCTTTGGCCTTCATTACTCGTTTTCTTCTAATTTCACTTCCCTGTCCTCCATTCGTCTTCTTATTCCTCTGCAGATTCCAATGACCCACTCCTTAATATCCACTATTCTCTCTTCTACTTATATTTTCAATTCTAATTTTTTTCTTCTAATTCCCAATCCCAGTTTGACCTCTGGTCGCTCTTCCTCTCTCTTTCAACCCCACTTTGTTTCTTGTGCTCCTCTTCCAGTTCCTAACTACCGCCAATCTTCACTCTTTTATTGCCTGACGCTTCTATGATTTCCGCGCCCCTCCCAAACCTTCATTTTCTGTTTTTCTCTTTCTCTTCCAACTTCCCCGCTCTTCTGTAGCATATATTCTGCACTCCCCTCGAAATACTTATCCCTTAGTCCCTCTCCGCTTCAAGTGCCACTACTTATAAACATATTCTCATGTTCTAGTTCCACTTTTGCACCCCTCTCCGAACCTATTTCATTTCTTCCTTTCACTCTACCCTACTCCTTCATTTTTTGGTGTCTTACCCTCTTCTACTTCCACCTTCGTGCCCTCCCCATCCCTTTTTAATATGACCTTCGAATTCCCCACCCCTTCGACCTTCTTTACTCGTTCTCTTCTGAATTCACTTCCACACCCATATTGAAGTATCTGTCATCTTTCCCTCTTCTACTCGCCTGCTCCTTCGAAACTCTTTGCTCTCTTTCCCTCTCCTAGTTCCACTTTCGTGCCCTCCGACTCCCTTTTTAATATTACCCTCTTTTAATTCCCTACAACTGCGACCTTCTTTACTCGCTCCCCTCTTCTAATTTCACTTCCTCACCCAACTAAAACTATATGTTATCTTTCCTTCTTCCACTCGCCTGCTTCTTCGAACCCTTTTGCTTTCTTCCTCTCCTCTAATTCCACTTCTTCACCCTTCTTCTCCTTTTCAATATTTCCTTCTTCCACACCCCTGACCTTCAATTCTCTTTACACCTTTTCCTTTCTTAATTTCACTTCCTGATCGCCTTCCGCTTCGCATTCCTATCTTCACCTTAAGGCTCTTTATTCATTTTATTCTCATTTTCACCATTTCTGGCTTTTGCTCATATATCTTTATATTTATACGAATGAAATTCTGTCTTATTTATCTAATAATTTATCTCATTTATCTTTATCCCCTCTCCCCTCTTCCATTCCAATTTTTTTAGCCAAACCAGCACATCTCCCTTTCATTTCTCATACATGATTTTTCACATTGTAATGCTTCCTTTCTTTTTTTCGTAATCATTTAGTTAATGCCTTTAAGGTTGATCTTCCTCTCTCAAGTAGTATGCACCTCCTTTCTTCCTTCTTATCACAGTGCTTATTCCACTATTCTGCATTTCCAGTTCTTGCAAGCCCAATTAATTTTCGAGATCCACTTTCCCCTTTTTTCTTCAAACGTTTTTGTATTCCCTCTCTTTCCCTCTTCTAGTTCTACTTCCCCGCCACTCCTCATACTTTTTAAGCATTTTCCTTTTCTTCTCCTTCCTTTCCAATTATCTTAGCCAATCGAACACCTTTCCCTTTCCTTCTTCTTGTAGCGTCTTTCCCATTGTCATTTTTCCTTTTTCAATTTTTTCATGATCACTTATCTAATTCTTTGATGTTGCTCTGCCTCTCTCACACAGGATGCACCATTTCCCTGCTTCCTTATCCCAGTACTTATTCCACTTTTCTGCATTTCCACATCTCACACGCGCAATTAATTTCCGAGATCCTCTTTTCCTATTTCTCTCCAAATATTTGCTACTCCCTATCTTCTCCTCTTCTAATTCCTCTTTCCCGCCCCACCCTATTTTTTACAAATATTTCACTTTTCTCCTTCTTCCTCTCTCATTCCCTTGAACGATCGGCCAACTCTCCCTTTTCTTTTTCATGGAATATCTTTCTCATTATTATGCTTCCTCTATCTATTTTTTCACTATTTTTTCACTATCATTTATCTGATGCTTCAACGTTGCCCTGATTCTATCACATAGCATGCACCTTCTTCCTTCCTCTTTGACCCTGTACTTTCCACTCTTCTATACTTCTATATCTTACAGGCTTTATTAATTTTTGAAATACTTTTTCCACCTTGCTCTCCAAATATTTTTTACTCCCTCTTTTCCCCTCTTCTAGTTCCACCCTTTTGCCACTCTCAGTCCCTTTTGACTATTTCCTTATTCTACTCCCCTGCTCCTCTGAAAATCTTCACTTCATCCCCTCTTTCACTGCCACTTCCTTTCTCTTCACAGTGGTTCAAATCCAGAATTTATTATTCATAAACGTTCATATATAAATTCCTAAAAAGCTGGCTTGTTACGATTTTTCAATTTCTTTTTGCATGCAATAATATTTAAACAAATAGAGTGACAAGGTTCGCATTTTCAACAATATGGTTTTTTAACCATAAAAAATGCCAAAATAAACTCACTATTTGTTATAAATAATTTTATGAACAATAATTCAATTTTATTACTTGTCTCTAGGCCAGCATTCTCATTTACATTGAAACAAATTTAAACTGCTCAGAAATGATTTTCAATTACGAAACATTGTTAAAAGTCAATAAATTTAATTGTTTATACCAACTATATTAAACAAATATCTAAATTGAAAGATTTTTTGCCGACATTTTTTTTTTCAATCAAATCTTCCTATATTCAAGCTACTACTGATATACCGCTAGGCTATTTTTTCGCTTATTGAATTAACGATTGTTATAAACAAACTGTTAGATAAATTTACTATTAAAACAGTTTTCTCCATAAAAATGTGATTTTTTGTGCCCAAATGTTTGAAATACGTAAATATTGATGTTTTGACATATAAATTTAGGAACAATAAATAATTGTAATTTTTAATAACAAATAGTATAAACAAATTCTCCAATTGAACTGTTTTTCATAGAAAAAAGTTGTTTGTTCCAATAAATCTTTTTGGTACTGAGCTAATATTGATATTCAGCTGAGATATTTTGCTGTTAATTTAATTAAAGATTGTGATAAACAAATTATTAGACAAATTTGCAACTATAGCAATTTTCAAGATAAAAAGGTGGTTTTTTCTTTCTAAATGTTTGAGATACGTACATAATAATATTTTAGCATATAAATTAGCCAAAAATAAAGAAACTAACCGTAATTTTTGACAAATGTACAGTATTCTATATTAAAAGGAGATTTTTTTTGTCAACATGTTTGAAATATATTGATACTGATGGTTTGGCATACAAATTACGGAACAATAAATAATTGTCATATTTAATAACAAAAAATATCCAGAAAACCTTCAATTAAACACTTTTTCGTTGGAAATTTTTTTTTCAATAAAGCTTGTTGAAAAAAAAACTAGTATTGATATTCCATGAAAATATTTTGAGGCTTCATGAACCAACGATTGTTATAAACAAATTAACGGGCAAATGTGCAACTATATCAGTTTTTGAGATGAACATTTAATTTTTCCTCCCTAAATGTTGAAGATACGTATATATTCATATTTAAACATATAAATTAAGAAAAAATAAATACATGTTATTTATAAGAACAAATAGTATAAACAAATTCTACAAATGAATGTTTTTTCGTCGGAAAAAATAATTTTTTTCATAAAATCTAGTTGAAAACAAACTGATATTGATATTCCATGAAGATATTTTGATGTTTATCAAATTAGCGATTGTTACAAAAAAATTGTTTAGACAAGTGTTATACTATAACAGTGCTCTGCATAAAGATGTGATTTTTGCTTTCTAAATATTTGAAATACGTAGATGATGATACTTTAATATATAAATTAAGGAAATATAAATGTCATTTATAGATAAACAGTTTTTCGCAAAAAAAAATCTTTTCATAAAATCTGGTTAAGAACAAACTGATATGGATATTCCATGAAGATATTTTGATGCTTCTATATTAACGATTGTTATAAACAAATTATTAAACGAATATGCAACTATGACAGTTTTCTACATAAAAGGTTTATTTTTTTGTCCAAATTTTTGAAATATGTAGAAACTGATGTTTAAAAATATAAATTGAAAGATAATAAATAATTGTCATTTATAATAACAATAGTATTTGAGCTCTATATTCTAATCCCATCACAGGCCCTCTCTTTTCTCCGTATTTTTGTAAAACAATTACCTTTTTTTAATGTGAACAATAAATAGAGGATCGGTCTTTATACTTCAGGTTTGTGTACAGAACTTTTAAAATTGAAGTTCAAAAGCATCGATAACTGTCATTTAGTGATTGTGAATTCTCTTTTGTTAAAACTTCTTTGGCCTCAAAGAACACATTTTACATCGCGCTTTACGCTCAGTGCCTCCAGCTTGTGCCCTTTTTCAAAAAAGTTAATTTTTTTCTCCATTTTGAATGTATTCTTATAACAAAAATAGATTAAAAATTTGTAAATCTTTCTTGAATGCACAATTTTTGTTCATTCTTTTTTTCGTAGCTTATGTTATTCTTCTAAATATTCAATGTTTCTATTTTATTGCTGTTTTTTTACCAATAAAACAAAAATTACGCGTAATGTCAAAAAGTGAATAACAACAAATTTGTAGATCATTTTTAGGTGCACTATTTTAGTTCATTCATCTTTTGTCATATCTTGTATAGTTTGACATTAAAACGAAATTTTTGATTTTTCATTATATTTTTGTGCGGTCAAAATCTGAATTTTGGATTTTTTCAAAAATTCAAAGAGTTGTTATGAAAATATTGTAGGGTGTTCGAAAAGTAACGTTTTTCTTTTCGAGTCTTTTTTTTATATCCTGCTTTTTCGGGTTAAAATATTCATTTTCATTTGTTTTTTGGAATTTTGAAAACGCTATAACTTCACTAATTGTTTTCTATCAGAAAAAGTCATCAGGATTATTTGTTTGCCTTTTCGAGTACTAATAATAATTCTACATGGAATTTTCAAATTTAAAAAAAAGTGGTCCCTAAAATTTTCAAAATTTGCTCACTTTTTGAATTTTTGTCCAAAATACATTCAGTGCAGGACACTTGAAAAGTATACCAAAGGCCAATCCAATCTGTTAATTTTGTCGAAAGTTATCTTGCTAACAAACTAAAAATCTACAGACAGACAAACTAACAGACAGACATAGACAAACAGACAGACTAACAGACCGACAGACATTTTGTGAAAACCTGTTTTTTGGATTTAGGGGTCTCAAAACGTGGACATTTGACAAAAGCGGTGGGGGGGGGGGGGTCAAATTTTACTCAAATCTAATACCTTCTCATACAAAAAATAATCAATAAAAAATGTGTAGATCTTGTTTGGGTGAACAACTTCTATTAGATAATTTTTTTCTGACTTAGTGTCGCATCACAACTATAAAAAAAATTTTATTTTGTTTTTTACTATTAAAATAAAGCTACGCATCCAATCAAAAAGTGATTGTTAAAAAAATTGTAGATCTTTTTTTGTGGCACAATTTTCATTTTTCATTTTTAATATGGTTTTTCATGAATAAAACAAAAACCGCGCGTCCTATCAACAAGTGATTATTAACCAATTTTTTATTATTTTTTTTTGTGAAGAACTTTTGTACCTTGTGTCGTTTTTCCACAATTTTTATTTTATTTTTAATATTATTTTTTACGATTAAAACAAAAACTAAGCGTCCTATCAAAAAGTGATTGTTAAAAAAATTGTAGTTTTTTTTTGTGGCACAATTTTCATTTTTTATTTGTAATATAGTTTTTCATGAATAAACCAAAAACCGCGCGTCCTATCAACAATAAATTAATGAAAAATTTGTAGATCTTTTATGATTGCATAATTTTTCTCAACTCATATTTTTCGTAGCTTGAGTCGTTTGACCAAAATTTTTATCTTAAATTTCATTTTTTACGATCAAAACAAAAACTACGCGTTCCATAGAAAAGATTATTAACCCATTCACAAACTTTTTAGGGTGAACAACTTTGCTGTAATTATTTTTTTTTTTCGTATCTTGTGTTGTTTTTCCGAAAGTTGACATTTTTATTTTCCATTTTATTTTTCACAATTAAAACAAAAACTACGTATTCTATCAAAAAATGATTCATAACAAATTTGTAGGTCTTTTTTGCATCAAAAATTAATTTTTTTTCTGACTGCACAATTTCCGTATTTTTTTGTTGCATTTCGCCTAGTTTAATCGCCAAATAAAATTTTTTATTTTTCATCATTTTTTGTGAGATTAAAATTTGAATTATTGATTTTTCAAGAAAATTCAGAAAGTTATTAAAATAATCTTATGGTGCTTTCAAGAAGCAAGGTGTTTTCTTGGCTTGTGCGTTGTCTGTCTTAAAATTTTCGTTTTTTTTTTCAAATTTTGAAAATGCTACAACTCTAATATTCTTTCGACCAAAAAAAGTCGTATAAACAAATTGTCCGAATTTCGAAGTACTACAAAAAGCCGCACATCGAATTTTCAAACCTGGACCAATCTAATAGATTAATTCTCTCAGAAATTATCGTGCTCACAGACAGACATACATACAGACAGACAGACACACAGAAATACACGTTCGTAAAAACTTGTTTTGCGGGTCCGGAGGCTCTCAAAACGTGGATATTTGACAAAAATGGGGGGGGGGCAAATTTTGCACAAATCTAGTACACCCGACTCTCGGTTTAGCCATTCTCGGTTTAGTAATTCCTGGAAATGCTGGCCCTTGCAGTTTCTCAGCTCAAGGGGACGAGGGACTTTTGCGACTCTCGCCTCGGAAGGACCGCAGTGCGCGAGTACTCAGCCGAGTATATTGCGCAATATTATGCATTCCAATTGGAAACGGTTCAGGCGGTCTGACTGTTTACGTTCCAATATTTCCGGTTCAGCCAAAGTTGTTCTTGCCGGCGGAGTCGTCTCTCCTGTAACATGCCAGAAAAATTCTTCCTTTATCTCTATTATTTTTCCTAAATTGCCTTCATTGCTCTATTTAATTTTAATTATGTTGTTCTTTGTCAAGAATAAAAATCGTAGTGGAGAGTTTTTTTATAAACCTAGGAAACCATAGAAAAATATTTTTCCAAGAAAAGCGAGGGCTCTTAATGAGACTTCGTTTGCACGTCTTTCACTTTCTTTGCTGAGGCTTCGCGTCATTGACGAAGTGATGGTTAAATGCTCGTCAGAAACTTCAAAAGCGGCCCATGCAAATGGGGCTGCCTGTGATGTTATCACTTATTACAAGATGAAAATCTGCGTTCTATTCCGGTAACACTGCAGTAAATTTCTCGAGAATCCTTCCTTTATTGCAGCGATGACAGATTCTTGGAAAACTGAAACCTATAGCAAAGAATTATGGACAATCCATTATTCATGGTGTACTTGTGTTATGTCATGTTTTACATAAATGGATACATGCCGACTTGTAATTGTTCACTTCTCCACTGGACAAATTCAACTTTCGATTTTTGTATAATTTTGCAAATAAATAGTTTGATTTTGATCTTAATGGTTTAATTTTCTAACAAAGTGGTTTATTCTTCAATCAAAAATGTGGGTTTTGAAAAAGAAAGTTAATTTTCTATCAAATAGTTTAATTTCTTAATAAACTGTTGAAGCTATAAGCCTATAAGACGAATTTTCTACAAAGCATCTGAATTTTCTACAAAGCATCTGAATTTTCAAAGAAATTTAAAAAATAGTTAAACCCTTGATTTGTTTATCAAGATTGTTCGAATAATGATTCATTCTTCGAAATTTGCAGAGCCTTATAGCAAAAAGTCACTGGAAAGATATTGTGACTTCATTCTATAAAAATGAAGCCTATTTTTCGGAAAATAGAGAAAATTTAAGTTTTTTAATTGAAATTGTTTAAATAATTGAAAATTATTTCAAATTTATGAAGAAAAATAGATAGCAGTCATCGCAAAGAGATTCTTAGTTGAATTTGTAAACAAATTGAGCCTCTTCGTTGAAAAAAAGCCAAACTCTGAATATCTTCTTTAAAATTGTTAAAATAATTAACAATTATCGTAAATTTGTGAAGCAACATAGAAAAGACTTATTTGTAATACATTCTTTTTT
>CAKNXH010059537.1:24705-45551 GCA_932178445.1 Andricus quercusramuli
TTGAAATTGTTTAAATAATTGAAAATTATTGCAAATTTATGAAGAGAAATAGATAGCAGTCATCGCAAAGATATTCTTAGTTGAATTCGTAAAAAATTGAGCCTCTTCGTTGAAAAAAAGCCAAACTCTGAATATGTTCATTAAAATTAATAAAATAATTAACAATTATTGTTAATTTGCAAAGTAACATAGAAAAGACTTATTTGTAATACATTCTTTTTGGTTCTGTAAGCAAATCGATTCAATTCGTTAAAAATGATTATATAACAAATAATGAAAAAATAGCCAAACTCTATCTTGTTAAAAAATAGTCAAACTTTAAATTGTTGTATGAAAATTGTTTAAATTTGTATTAATTGTTGCAAATTTATAAAGCATCAGAAAAAATAGTAATCGGAAAGACATTCTTAGTTGATTCCGTAAACAAATTGAGCCTATTCGTTGAAAAATAGCCGAATATTGTATTTTTTCAGCTTTTATTTGAAAATTAACCAAACTCCGGATTTCCTTACAAAAATTGTTTAAATTAATGAATCATAATTCATTTGAATTTGTAAAGTACTATAAAAAAAGTGTCATCGCAAATATATTCTTAGTTGAATCTGTAACAAGTTGAGCCTATTCATTGAAAAACAAAATTTATTATAAAAAAATCTTACTTTTAAATAATTAATGATTCTGAGTAATTTGACAAAAATGAATAAAATTGATTCCTAACGAACAAAGAAAACTAATTTTTAGCCAAATAGTTGACATTTCAATAAAAAGGGATGAATTTTCAACTAGAATGATGAATCTAAAAAAAAATTATTCCAGAAAAATGTTCAATATTCAACAAAAGATTCGAATTTTCAAGCAAAAATATAATCTTTTAACAAAAATATTAATTTTTACCGAAAAGGATGCATTATCAATGAAATACATAAACTTTCAACCATGCACTTGAATTTTTAAATGAATAAATAATTTCAAACTGAAAAAATAAATTTTCGACCAGAAAATCGAATAGTTAAATTTTCAGTTCAAAAAATTAATTTCCAAAAAATGAGACGAAGCTTCAACCAAAATTAGTATATTGTGCTACAAGTGCGGAAAGTAGACAGTTTCACACGAGTGTGGAATTCGCACACGATATTTTTCGTAACAAATTCAGGAAATTTTCGATTTGAGAAACAATAAAAACAAATTTTCCGCAAATTCGAGGTAAAATTACCGAAAAGTTCCCGAAATTTTCGGTAAACTTAGAAATTACCGAATATGTCCAGAAATTTAAGGTATCTAAAGCTTTTTGAAAAAAATCCAAAATACGAATTTTCCAAAAATGAAACAGTTGAATTTTCAACCAAGAAAGATTTTTCAATCTGTAAAGAAAAAAAATATCTTTCAAAGTGTTGAGTTTTAAAGTCGAATTAAAGATAATAAATCAATACGAATAAATAAATGAATAGGATAAATAAAGTAATGATCAATGATAAATAAAATAAATAAAGACGATTTTTTGAGAAAAAAAGTTGAATTTACAATATAAAAATATTCATTTTCTCCTGAAATAATTAAATTTTTGAATAAACAATACAAGTTTTCAACGAAATAAGTGAATTTTCAACTAAAAAAAATTTTTTCTTGCAAAAATGCACTGGCTACGTTTTTAGAGAAAAAATCATTTTGGTCCAAAAGAAAAACAAATGTTCACCAACATTTGTTAAATTTTCAACCTCTGAAATAAAATTTTAACTAACATGATGAATTTTTAATGAAAAAAATTAATTTTTGACTAAATATTGAGATTTTTAACCCAGAATATGAATTTTCTACTGAAAAAAGAAAAATTTTCAAGTGAAAAAAGATAAATTTTCAACAAAAAATAGAATAGATTCATTTGAAGTAAGAGAAGCCAGTTTTCAAGGAAATAAAATAAATTGTCAACGAAATTGTTAAATTTCCCACGAAATAGATTAATTTTTAATTAAAATTAAAATTAATAAAAATTAAAATTTAATTAAAGAAAAATAGAATAGTCTAGGTTTCAGTTAGAGAAATAAGTTTTCAAGTAAATAATATGAATTTTCAGAAAAAAAGTTACATTTTCAACCCAGCTAATGAACTTCCTACCAAAAAAATGAAATGTCTGAAAAAGTCCTACAAAAAATAGAATAGTTAAACTTTTAGATGAAAAATTAATTTTCAATTTTTAAAAACTAATTTTCAACCAAAGACATCGAAATTGCAATCGAAAATATTAATTTTATACCAAAAAGGAATCATTTTTAATAACATACATGAATTTTCAACCAAATATTTTAATTGATAATGGAATTTCCAGCCTGATAGTTGAATTTTCAACTAAAAAGGTAAATTAGTCACCAAAAATATCAATATAATACCACAAGAGACAAAGTTTCAACAAAATACAGAAATTTCCAAAAAAAAGTTGAATTTTGAAATAAAGACGATTGTTGTTCATTCAGCCATGGAATAGTTAAATTTTCAGTTAAAAAACATTTTTCAATAAAAGGTACTAATTATCAAGTCAAAGAAATGAATTTTGAACTAAAAAGATTAATTTTCTGTCAGAAAAGATTTATTTTCAACAAAATGCAAAATGCAAAATGCAAAAATTCAGAAATACCTAAATTTCGAAGCAAAAAGAAGAAAGATTCTTTATCTAAAATGATGAATCATTTAAAAAAAAAAATAAAAATAAATAAATAAAAAAAAATAGTCCAAATTTCAACTAAGTAGTTGAATTTTAAACCAAAGCGAGAAATTTTGTTTCTATAAGATATTCATCTTGAAAAATATGAAAAATATGAAAACCACTTTTCTTACTCTTGAACTTTAAAAATTACTTTTTCATATAAAAACGAAATAATTTAATACCAGCTTGTGGCAGTGGGGTTACGCGATAGCATCGCAATAGTGGGGACATCGAAGAGAAGTCTTTAGAGCAATTGCGAATCGCCGCACAAAAGGGAGACGCGAAAAGAGGGAGAATGTATAAAAAATATAACCTGGCAGTAGTGGGGATATCGCTTTATTGTAACAAAATCTATAAATCATATATTTTTCCAAATCGTACAAGAATTTTTGTAAAATCCATGACAAAATTTTGGAAAATAAACTTTTTTTTCTAATGAAAGGGTAATTTGTGCGCGCGGATCGTTCGTAATGTTCTAGTAAAATAAAAAGCGGATGCAATAAAATGAAAAATAAATGGATAAAATTACCTCGAAAATTACTTTAGACGAAATGAAGAAAAGACGAAGATCTTTTAAGTGAAGTCGCATTACATGTAGTTAGACGGAGAAAGGCAGGTCTGCGGTTTTTTCGACTGGCCGTGACCCGGTTTGCGTTACATAAAAGACGCATTATGACACTGGGCTTCTTTCTTTGTATTGTCTTTCTATCTTATTCAAAAATTTATTATAAAATTAATTTATCAATTTTTTTTTAAGGAAATAAAAATATATCATTAGTTTCTTTCAGAATAAAGAATGTGGGAAATTATTTTCAAATTAACAAATCGCAACAGTACAGTTAAGTGATAACATAATAACCCTCTTTCAACTATTCTCCTCTTTTTCCCTTTTTAAAGAATTTGTTTCTCCTTTTAAAGAAATTTTCTCTTTTTCTTGTTTTTTTGCTTAAACGTGAATTGGAAAAAAATAAAATAAGAAAATATAATAATTCCGATTGGTTTTATTAGAAATACAATTATTTGGTTGAACATTTCATTATTTTGTTAAAAATGCAATAACTTTGTTTAAATTCTTTTTTTTTTGAAAATCAATTTTTTGGACTTGAAATTTATCTATTCCATTTCTGGTTGGAAATGTATCTTTTTCAGTTTTCCACGTATTTTGTTAATAATTCGCCTGTTTTGGTAAAAAATTAATCTTCTTGGTTAAAAATAAAATTTTGGTTGAAAATTTAACTATTCTGCTGAAAAATCGTTTCTTTTTTCGTCGGAAATTAATGTTCTCAGCTGGAAATGTAACTAATTCATTCTTTGTAGAAAATTCATATGTGAAAATTGAAATTGATCCTTTCTAGTTAATAATTAATGTATTTTATTGAAAATTCGTTTTATTTGTTTTAATTCAATTTTTTTTTATTTTCCATTAAAATATTTTTTGGTTGGAATACCATTATATTTTGGGTTCGGAATTCATCTTGTTTGATTAAAAATTTGACTACCTTGTTAGAAATTTCACTGTTTTATTAAAAATGCAACTTCTTTGTTGGAAATTTGTTCGATTGTTGGTTGAAAATCAACTGTTCAATTAAAAATTTATCTATACTTCAACTATGTGGTTAAAAATAAATCTTTTTTAGTTGAAAATTCAAGTAATTGGTTAAAAATTTACATAACTTTTTCAATTATGATGTATATTTTACAGTGTTTAATTATAAAATCTTTTACTTTAAAAATTTTCCATTTGAGATCTTCATTTTTTGACCTATCTTTTGAATTTAATAAATTTTTTAATGGAGTTTTGAAGATTTATCAATTAAAAACTAAAAACGTTTAAAATTGAAACTCTTTGAAGAAAAACCTTTTTAGTTGATTCATCGTAAATATAAATTAATTTATATGAAAATTTATGAACTATGATTAATTTTGAAATAACTTCAAATCAACAGTCAAAAAAATCAATCAAAAAAATGTTTTGTTAAATTAATTAAAAACTTGAAATGATTTCAAATAATTTAGAAAAAACGCAGATTTTTGCAGATTTGGAACAAAAAATGTAAAAGTTTCTCAAAAATTGTGAAAGGTTTCATAAGAATAAAAAAATTGTCTTAAAATTTCTAGGAAAAATTATCATTTTCATTTTCTGAAATTAATTTTAAGAGAATTTTCAAGAAGATTTCAAAATATTTCTAAAATTACAAAAAAAGAATCTTGAAAGCTTCTGAGGAGATTTTTTCATGCATGATTCTTCTAGAAAATATTCAATTGTTGGTTGAAAATTAATTTTTTAGCTAAAAATTTATCTATTCCATTTGTGTTTAAAAATGTATCTGTTTACAGTTAAAACTTCAACTATGTGGTTGAAAATAAATCCTTTTTAGTTGAAAATTCGTCTGTTTTGGTGAAAAATCATTTTTCTTGGTTGAAACACCAACTTTTCGATTGAAAATCCAACTATTCTGTTTTTCTTTTTTTTGCATTAAAAATTAATTTTCTTAGCTTGAAATTTAACTGCTTCATTATTATATGAAAATTCATATTTAAAATTAAAAATTTATCTTTTCTAGTTAATAATTAATGTATTTCGTTGAAAATTCATTCCTTTTGCTTGAAAATTATTTTTTTTCAACTATGACATTAAATATTTCATTTTGTGTTGAAAATTTACTTTTTTTAGTTTGAAATTAATCTCTTTCTGTTGAAAATTTTAGAACATGCTTAAAAATTAAGGTATTTTGTTGATAATTCATCTTTATTCGTAAAACCATCAAATTTTTGGTTGAAAATTCAACTGTTTTCGTAAAAATTCGTTTGTTTTATTTGAAAACTATTTTTTTCTGAAAATGTAAGACTTTTCTTTTCGGTTTGAAATTAATATTTTTAATTGAAAATTGGTTGAAAATTAATCTGTTTTGGTTGGAAATTCAACTGTTTACGATATAAAGTAATTTTTTTACTTTAAAAATATTAACTATTACATATTTTGTAATGAATTAATTTTTTTTTGATAAAGATTCATCATTGTATTTTGAAATTCAACTTTTTTGAAGAAAATTCGTCTATTTGGCTTTAAAGCTCAACAATTTGGTAGAAAATTCAACTATTTGGTTGAAAATTAAACTTTTGATTTAAAATTTAACTATTTTGTAGCAAACTCGTTTTCGTTTTAGTTAACAACTAATTTTTTTATGGAAATGTAGCTGTTCCATTTTTTGTTAGAAATATTTTCTTTTATAAGTTGAATATTCAACTACTTGATCGAAAATTCATGTATTTTTTGAAAATTCCTCTATTTTGGTAGAAAATCAATCTTTTTCGTTAAATTTCATCATTTTGGATGAGGATTGAACTTTTTTCTTAAAAATTCGTTTTTTTTTTGTTGAAAAATCGTTTTTCCAAACTAAAAATTCAACAATTCGATTTTAAGTTGAAATTTTTTTTTTAGTTACAAATTCATCTTTCCTGATTGTAGATTCTTCTTTTCCGGTTAAAAAGTAAACTTTTTTCTAAAACATTCGACTATTCAGCTATTTCGTTAAAATGGAATATTTCTTTTTTATTTGCAAATTCAACTATTTGGTTCAAAATACATATCTTTTTTTAAAAAATCGTCGTTTGGAAGAAAATTGATCTTCTTGGTTAAAAAAAATCAACTATTTTGTTCAAAGTTTAATAATTTTGTTGAAAATTGCAATATTTCGACAAAGTCATCCTTCTTGGTTGAAAATTAATATTTCTTGGTTAAAAAATAACTTTTTTGTTAAGAATTTTAACTTTTGGGTTCAACTGTCTCCTAAAAAATTTGTATTTTTAGCTTGAAAATTTATGAATTTGATTGAAAATTCATTCACAAATTTTACTTTTTGATCATGTAATTTAAACAATTAAAAAATGAAAGCTCTTCAAATTGGACATTTTTGATGAAAAAAACGTGTATAGTTGAGCCATCGTATATGTAAATTAATTATTATTTTTAAAATTGAATTGTACTCCAGGTATCAAAAGTGAAGAATATAGATTTTTCGGGACGATTCTGAATCCGTAAAAAAATAAACAATTTACAGATTTTAACGTTAAAAATTGAAATTTTTCGATGAAGAAAAAGAAAAATGATAAGAGCAAGTTTATGAGATATTAGGAATTTTATTAGGATTCAAAATAAAATTAAAACTTGGAATGATTACAAATAATTTAAAACCAAATTCATATCTTTGCAGATTTAAAAAAAAAATGTAAAAGTTTCTCAAAAATTGTGAAAGGTTTCATAAAAATAAACAAATTTTCATAACGTTTCTAGAAAAAATGATGATTTTCGTTTTGTAAAATTATTTTAAGAAAATTTTTAAGAAGATCTCAAAAGATTTCAAAATATTTATGAAATTATCAAAAAAAAATCTGGATGTTTTTAAGGAAATTTATTTATGCAGGATTCTTTTAGAAAACATTCGAATAGATTTCAAAGCTATTTCGAAGGTTTGAAAAATGTCAACAATAATTAAAATTTTTTAAAGATTTCAAATAATTTTAAACAAAATTTAGATTTTTGCAGATTATTTTAGAATTGCAATCAGTTTCGTAAAAATAACAATTTTTTCTTGAGATTCCTAGGAAGAATGAAAATGGTTTGTTGTTTTGTAAAATTAATTTTGAGACAAAATTTTAAAAGATTTCAAAAGATTTCAAAAGATTTCTAACATGGTCAAAAGTAAGCTGAAATATTGTAAGCCAATTCATTTAATTTAATTTAAAGTTATTTCTTATTCTTGAAAAATAATGTTATCAGAATATTTTGAAAGAAATCTGTATTATCATCAGAGAATATCAGAAATTTTCAACGTTTTTTCAGACTAGATGAAAATATGAATTAAAAATTACTCTTAAATAACTTTTTTCTGAAAAAAAGATCTCCTCCTGTCGCTCCGCTGGGAATCGAACCTCAGAACTTCCGATTGCCGGACGGGTGCTTTCCCATCAAGCTACTAGAGAGATCGAGAGAAGAAACTTTTTTCAGAAAATACACGCACTATTTTTCAAGGTGGTAAATATCAATTTTTTCAAGAAATCTGTATTATAATCAGAGAATAACAGAAACTTTTGACGTCTTTTCAGACTAAATGGAATTATGAATAATAAATTATTTTTAATTATCTGTTTTTTGAAAAAAGATCGTCTTCTGTCGCTCCGCTGGGAATCGAACCTTAGAACTTCCAATTGCGACCGGAGAAGATCTTTCTCTAGAAAAAAAATTAGATAAAAATAAAAATAATTTCCAATTCATATTTCTATCCAGTCTGAAAAGACGTTGGAAATTTCGGTTTTTCTCTAACGATAATACCAATTCCTAGAAAAAATTTTACATTTTCCACCTGGCAAAATAATGCGTGTATTTTCTGGAAAAAGTTTCTTCTCTCGATCTCTCTAGTAGCTTAATGGGAAAGTACTCGACCGGCAATCGGAAGTTCTGAGGTTCGATTCCCAGCGGAGCGACGGAAGTAGATATTTTTTTAGGAAAAAATTAATTGAAAAGAAGATTATTTTAAAATATTTCGAAACAAAAACAAGTTTTTGTGTATAAATAACAAGTAAACAATCATTAATTTGAAACTACCATACATAAAAATAATTTATCATCTGATTCAAAAAGTGTTTAGTTTTACTGAAAATCATAGTTTATTTATTTATTCATTCATCCAATCTTTAGTTTATATCACTGAAAATAAAAGCCTGGATTTTTATTTTTGGAAACCGAATCTGAATTTTTGAACTGTGAAATTTATAAAAAAAATAGAAATAGTCGATTTTTCAGTTTTACTGCATTTTTAAGGGCAGAGATGAGTAATATTTTAATTTAGGAAAAACATTATTTCTTCCTCTCATTTTAAAATATTAAATTATAAGTATCAAATATTAAGCAAAAGTTTGAAAAATTGATAAAATTAATACATTTTTTCTCTATATTTTGTTCCTTTTGAATAAAATTCTCAAAAAAAGACCCGCTCACTCATTAAACTGTGTCAATTTCGTAAGTAATATCAAGTTACTTAAATTCATAAGTGCAACTGAACTTTAACGACCGAATCTCGAGAAATGGCTCGAGGTAAGATTTTTTGCAAACCTCGACTTACATAACCTAATCCTGTTTAGGCAGTCTCAACACCACGCATTACCTATATTAGATTTTCGCAACTTAACTGCAAAAAGGATTAGGAGAAATGTGATCTAAATAAAAAAAATTTATTAGTCCATTAATAACAATTTCAGTGAATTAGACACTAAAAATAAACTTTTTTTTGTAACAGAAACATTTTGGCACATAAATTATTTTATGTTCTTGAGTTGACCCTTTTTGTTCTACTTCTTTCACTTTTCAATGAATTCAGTTTTGCTCCAGTTGCTCTCCGGAAGTAGTCGAAATGTCAGGTCTTCGAAAGTAAAGCCCTATTTTAGCCAAATGTCATTTTAGAACGAGGCAAGGCAATTATAAATAATAAAAAAATTAAAAAATAGATAATGAAATAATAAATAATAAAATAATCATAAAAAAAAATAAAATAAACAAGGCAATTCTATTTTTGTGATGTTTCACTAATTTCTGGAAAACGAGACTTGAAATCACTGATGCGAAAGACACTTTTTAAAAGGACCTAGTTATCGTTATCGTCATAAATTCAAATTTTCACTCTTTCTTAGTTACTTTTGCAAAAAAAAATTTTCTACTTTTTACGAGACTAGAGACGCTCGAGACGGGATTCGAGACTCGAGACGAAATTCAAGACGAGATTCGAGACTGGATACGATACCAGATTCGACGCTAAATTCGAGACGAGATTCAAGAGGAAATTCAAGACGAGATTCGAGACTGGATACGAGATGAGATTCAAGACGAGATTCAAGACTATATTCAACACGAGGTTCGAGATAAGACTCATAGACGCGATTTGAGACAAAACCAGCTTCAAAACACAAGACAGTTCAAAATTCGAGACTAGATTCGAGACTATAGCCAAGACGAGATTTCAAACGAGATTCGAAGCAAAATTTGAGACGAGATTCAAGGCGAGAGTCTAAATCAGACTCGAGACAAGATTTAAAACAAGATTCAAGATGAGATTCAAGATAAGACTCAAAAACGCAATTCGCGATGAAACAAGATATGAGATGCAATGCAATACGAGATTCAAAACTCGAAACAGGACGAGATTCGAGACGATATCTCAGTCGAGACGAGACGAGATTCGAGGCAAGATTCAAAACGAGACCAGGTTCGAGATATGACTCAGAGACACGATCCGAGACAAAACGAGATAATAGACGCAATGCAAGGCGAGATCCTAAACTAGAGACAAGACGAGATTCAAAACTCGAGACATGACAAGATTCGAGACTAGATTCGAGATGATGGCCAAGACGAGATTCAAAACAATATTTGAGATAAGATTCAAGCCGAGAGTCGAAATAAGACTCGAGACAATATTTGAGACGAGATTCGAGAAAAAACTCAAAAACTCCATTCCCGACAAAACAAGACATGAGACTCAATGCAAGGGTAGATTCAAAACTCGATAGAGGGCGAAATTCGATACGATATCCAAGTCGAGACGAGAGGAGATTCGATATGAGATTCAAAACGAGATTCAAATTGAGACTCGAGACGGGATTCGAGACTCGAGACGAAATTCAAGACGAGATTCGAGACTGGATACGAGACGAGGTTCGAGATAAAACTCAAAGACGAGATTTGAGACAAAACGAGATTCGAAACTCAAAACAGCACAATATTCGAGACTAGATTCGAGATGATAGCCAAGACGAGATTCAAAACAATATTTGAGACAAGATTCAGGACGAGAGTCGTAATAAGACTCGAGACAAGACTTGAAACGAGATTCGAGATAAGGCACAAAAACGCGATTTATGACAAAATACGATATGAGACTCAATGCAAGGCGAAATTCAAAATTCGAGACGATATCCAAGTCGAGACGAGGCGAGATTTGAGACGAGATTCAAAACGAGAGTCAAAATGAGACTTGGAGCGAGATTCGAAACCAGACTCGTTATAAGAGTCAAAAATGCAATTCGAGACAAAAAAAGATACAAGACTCTCAACAAGACAAGATTTGAAATTCAAAAGAGTACGAGACTCGAGACGACATTCGAGACAATATCCAAGACGAGGTTCGAGGCGATATCCGAAACGAGATTCGAGGCCATATTTGAGACAAGACTCAAGACGAGATCCGAAACGAGGTTCGAGTTGAAGTTTCGGACGATATTCGAAAGAAGATTCAAGATGAGATACGAAACAAGATTCGACACGAGAAGAAAGTGATTAAATTTTTTTGAAATAAATAGATCACTTGAGCTACCTCTTTCAATAAATCAAAACAGAGAATTTAAATATTTCTGAAATTTTTTAATTCCTTTGAATTGTTTTGAATTCCGGATGAATGAAAAATCCAGAAAATTGAAATTCCCGAAAAAGAAAATAATTGAAATAAAAAATTCCCATAATTATGGAATATCCCACAATTTCATATTTTCAATTGATAAAATTCCCGACAGTTTATAATATTACCGAGTTTGAAAATTCCCAATAATAAAATTCCCGACATTACACAATATCCGACACTAAAATTGCCGTCATAAGAAAATTCCGGAATCATGACAATATTAAAAACTTGTTTTAATAATGAATTATTAATTTATTAAACCATTTTCTATTGTTAGGATTCGGAAATTTGATTTTCCGTACATTTTTCGTTTTGTGAATTTTCCAATGTTGGCAAAGTTTTTTTTTTTATAGGAATTTTAAAGTGTTATGAATGTTGTGTATTTTTTGGGGGTTTTCAATCGTCCCCACTTCTTTCAATAAATTAAAACAGAAAACTGAATTCTTATTTTCATTGATTGTTTTTTAATTTCTCTGAATTCTTTTGAATTCCTTTAAATTCTTTTGAATTCCTTTGAAATCTTTTGAATTGATTTCGATTCATTCGAATTCCTTTGAATTATCATGAATTCCTTTTTCATTTCGCATTCCTTGGAATTCTTTCGAATCCTCTTGAATTCCTTTGAAATTCAACTAAAGTCAACGGATATTTTTTGGATATTTCTTTTCTTTTTATTTATCAAAAAGACATGCATTTACCTTGAATTCCTATGGATTTAACCACATTCTTGTTCACTATTTTTTGTTCACGCCTATTTATCTGAATTCAATGAAATTTTTTTAATTCAAAAAATTTTGTTCCATTTCCTTTAATTATTTTTTATTTATCTCGATTCTTATGAATTTCGTCAAAGTCTAATGAATTCCCTTGAATTTTTTTACATTCACCTTGTGAGTCACTCTGAATTCTCATCAATTTATAATGCATTCTTTTAAATTCCTTTGAATTTTTTTCAATTCTGTTGAGTTCTTTGGAATTCTGTACACTCCCATTTCTTATGAACACCCTTAAATTCTCATGAAAATTACTTTTGAGATCTTCGGAATTTTCCGTGAATTTTTGCAATTCTTTCAAATTCAATTGAATTCTTCTCAAATATCCTGAAACTGTATCAGTCCTATAAAATCCTTCCAAATGTTCAGAAATTCTAGGAAATTTTTTAGAACCACAAGGTTAATACTTAAATCCCTTGGAATAATTTAAATAATTGTAAATTTCTTGATATTTTTCAATGTCTTGAAAATTCCTTGGAATTCTTCAAAATAAGCTAAATTATTTCAAATCTTTTGAAATCCTTTGACATTTCTTACAGCTGTTGAAAATTCCTGGAAATAGTTTAAAATACCCAAAATTCTTTGAAATTATGTAGCATTTTACGAAATCTCTTGAAATTTTCAAAATTTTGAAATTCTTTGAAATCTTCTGAATTATCCTATAATCTTCAAAATTCTTTGCAAATACTTCGAAATCAACTTTAACATCTCTTTAAATGTCCTAAAATCTTAAAATTCTTTAAGGCCTTTGGAAATACTTTGAAATATTGAAGATCTCCTCAAATCTTTTAAATGATTTGAGATCTCTCAATTCTTGTTATTAACTTTTGTTAAATTTTTTATTAAAGCATTTTTAAATTATGAAAATTTAATTATTAAAAAAAGTTTATTTTCAAAATTTGTTAAATTTTTCTATATTAAAAATTAAAAAAACGTTTGAAAATTTAATTTTATTTAATTTTAGGTTTTCAAATTCCTCTAAATTATTAAAAATCATTATTATTATAAAATTATAAAATCAATTGAAATCACGTGAAGTTACATGAAATCTGGTTATACTTCTTGAAATCCCTCGAAATATTTGTAGTGCTGTTATTAGAAAGTCTCTTGGAATTTTTTTAAATCTTTTATAAAACTCTTTCAAATCTTCTCAGATTTTTAAATCTTTTTCAAATTTCTTTGATTTCTTCAAAATACCCTGAATAATTACCAAATTTTTTAAAATCCTTAAATTTTTTTTCATTAAAAATTTTTTTTTTTTTTAATTTTCTGAAAATTTTTTTTGAATTTCGAAGAATTCAAGGGAGTTCATTAGACTTTGACAAAATTCATAAAAATAAAGATAAATAAAAAATAATTGAAGGAAATAAAACAAAATTTTTTGAATTCAAAAAATTTCATTGAATTCAGATAAATGGGCGTGAATAGAAAATAGTGAATAAGAATGTGATTAAATCCATAAAAATTCAAAGTAAATTGTAAAGTTCTTTGGATGAATTAGAAAAAAAGAAATATCCAAAAAAGATCCGTTGAATTTAGTTGAATATCAAAAGATTTCAAAAGTATTCGGAAGAATTCAAGAGAATTCAAAGAAATTCAAAACAATTCAAGGAAATTCAGAATAATTTAAAGGAATTCAAAAGAATTGAAACCAATCCAAGAGAATTTGAAGGAATTCAAAAGAATTCAAAGGAATTGAAGAACAGTCAATGGAAATCGGAATTCCACAAAAAATTCCTTGGAATCTTTTAAAATATTATAAAATCTTTCAAATTTTCATTTTTCCTAATCTTTCAAAATACCTTGAAATTACCTTGATATATTTGAAAAATTGTTTAGATTTTTGAAATCCTTAGAAATCTGCGAGGACTAAAGAATCGCGAAAAATAAAATTCTCGACTCTGTAAAATTCAGAAATAAGAAAATTCCCGACTGAAAATTGCCGAATTATAAAATATCCGAACTAGAAAATTTCCAAATTATTAAATTTTTGAATTAAAACTGTCAATTTTATTATTTATCAAATTAATTAGATTATTGGAATTAAAACTATATTCAAATTTAATTTTCTCATTCATAAAAAATTGTTAATCATTTATATGTGTTCAGGAATTTCAATATTTGAGAATTTTTCGATTCAGTAATATTATAAACTGTTCGGGAAATTTATTATTCAAATATTTTATAATTCGGGAATTTCCCAATCCAGCAATTTTATTATTAAAAAATTCTATTATTAAAGAATTTTACAATTCGGGAATTATATTATTGGGAAATTTTATTATTCGGAAATTGTTGAATTGTTTTGGAAAATGTCCCAGAAATTCTTCAATTCTTGTCAATACATTCTTCAAAATTGCATTGAAATATTTTTAAATTTCTTTGAACCTCATAAATTATATAAAATTTTATGCTATTTCTTGAAATTTGTTGGCAAATTTTACAGATTAAAATAAATGTAATGAAAAGTGTGAATTAGGTAAAGTGTCAATATTTTTTAGTTTGTTCTACTTATTGCATGAAGCCTTTTCATCCTTTCCGGCGAGAAACAGGATATCAAGAAACCATATGAAAAAGATACGTATACCGTAAAACAGACCTGGGTTGTGTTTACTACGGAGATTGTGTTTTATCCGGTTTAATTTCCTTTTCATATTATATAAAAAAATTTCTACAGCCACAGAGAAAATTAAATTATTTTATTATATATGAAAATTATGTTTGAAAAGATTTGCAAAATTGTGAAAAAATAATCTGGACAATTTTTAAGACATTTTTCTAATCATGCAGAATTTTTTTTTAATTGTAGAAAAAATACCATCATTTTAGAAGATCTTAAGATGTTTAGAAACTTATGTCAATATTTTTTTTTTTTTGTATTAAAAGTTCGAATCATTTCAAAACTTGTTTAAAACGCTAAGAAGTTTTTAAAAGATTAGAAACAATTTAAAAATTGAAAATCTTCTTTGCAATTTTTTTAAAAATTGTAAGTTCTTGAAGATTTTGAAGGTTTTTCGGAATTTCGAAAGTTTTGCAGTAAACAAAAAACTTTTTTCAAATCCCTGAAAAAATTATAATCTTTCAATTTAAAAAAAAATTCTAAACTCTCTGAATTTTCTGAATTCTCTTAATTCTTCTGAGTTCTTCTGAGTTCTTCTCAATTCTCTGATTTATTTCTTATTCTCTGAATTCTTCTAAATTTTTTTAATTCTTCTGAATTCCGTAAATTCTTCTGAATTCCGTAAATTCTTCTGAATTTATAAATTCTTCTGAATTCTTCTGAATTCTCCTGAACTCACTAAATTCTTCTAAATTCTTTGAATTTTTCTGAATTCTCTGAATCCCCTGAATTCTTTATATACTCTGAATTCTTTTGAAACTTTCTGGAATCTTTGATAAAATGTAACTATTTCGTGAAAAAGACGTTTTTTCAAGTAGAATATTTATCTATTTAGTTGAAAATTTCAATAATTGGTTAAACATAAACTTTTTCTGAATTCCCCGGAAAATTCTGAATTTTCTGAATTCTCGGAATTCTTCTCAATGTTCTCTGAGTTGTTCGGAATTCTCTGAATTCTTCTAAATTCTCTGAATTCTTTTGAATTTTTTGAATTTCTCTTAATCCTCTGAATTATTCTGAATTCTCGGAATTATCATGAATTCTTTTCAATTCTTCGAATTTCCCTGAATTCTTCTGATTTCTCTGAATTTTTCTAAATTCTTTGAATTTTTCTGAATTATCTGGAATTCTCTGAATTATTCGGAATTTTCTAAATTATTCTAAATTCTTTAAATTCTTTCGAATTCTCTGAATTATTCTGAATTATCTGGAATTCTCTGAATTATTCTGAATTTTCTGAATTATTCTGAATTCTCTGAATTCTTCTCAATATTCTCTTAGTTGTTCTGAATTCTCTGAATTCTTCTAAATTCTTTTGAATTCTCTGAAATTCTCTGAATTCTTCTGAATTCTCAGAATTTTTCTAAATTTTTTAATTTTTCTGCATTCTTTTGAATTCTCTGAACTTCTCTGAAATCTCTGAATTCTTCCAAATTCTTTAAAATCTTCTAAATTCTCTGAATTATTGTGAATTTTCTGAATTATTCCAAATTCTCTGAATTCTTTCAAATTTCTCTTTATTTTCTGAATTCTCTGAATTCTTCTGAATTCTCTGAACTCTTATAAATTCTTTATATTCTTCTGAATTCTCTGAATTATTCTGAATTCTTTTAATTATTCTGTTTTCTCTGAAATATTCTGAATTCTCCGAATTCTTCTCGATATTCTCTGAATTGTTTTCGATATTCTATGAATTGTTCTGAATTCTCTGAATTTTTCTAAATTCTCTGAATTCTTCTGAATTCTTTTGAATTTCTCTGCATTCTCTGGATTCTCATGAATTTTTGAATTCTCTGAATTCTTTTTAAATTTTCTGAACTCTTTAGACTGTACCTAATTTCTTGAATTCTCACGACTTCACTGCATTTTTTTATGTTTTTTAATTATCTTCAAATCATTAGAATACACTTTGAATTTTCTTTACTTCCTACGAAATATTTTGAATTCTTAAGAATTCGAACGAATTCTTAGAATTCACTTGTACTCCTTTGAATTCTTTTGAAGTATTTTTTTAATTCTCTTGAAATCTTTACAATACACCATCAATTATTTCGGAATTCTCCAAGTCTTCTGTATTCTCTTTTTGCAGTCTGTGAATTCTTCTGAATTCTTCTTAATTCTCTGATTTAACTCTTATTCTCTGAATTCTTCTAAATTCTTTGAATTCTTCTGAATTCTCTGAATTCTTCTGAACTCACTGAAGTCTTCTGAAATCTTTGGATTTTTCTGAACTCTCTGAATTTTCTGGATTCTCTGAATTCTTCTGAATTCTCCTGAATTGTTCTCAATTCTTTGATTTATTTCTCATTCTCTGCATTCTTCTACATTTTTTAAATTCTTCTGAATTCGCTGAATTCTTCTGATTTCTATGAATTCTTCTGATTTCTGTAAATTCTTCTGAATTTATAAATTCTAAGGAATTCTTTTGAATTCTTCTGAATTCTCCTGAACTCACTGAATTCTTCTAAATTCTTTGAATTTTTCTGAATTCTCTGAATTCACTGAATTTTTCATATACTCTGAATTGTCTTGAAACTTTCTGGACTCTTCGATAAAATGTAACTATTTCGTGAAAAAGTAGTTTTTTCAGTAGAATATTTATCTATTTAGTTAAAAATTTCAATAATTGGTTAAACATGAACTTTTTCTAGGAAATTCACATTTTTTGGGGAAAAAACAAACTGTTTTGCAGAAAATTGATTTTTTTCAAAAACAAGTTCAAATTTGAGGAGATTTTCAAAATTCGAAAAAAATTTATATTTTTGAAGATTTTGGAACAAAGTTTAGAAACGTTTGAAGAATTTGAAAAGGTTTCATGAGAATAAGAAAGTTCCGAAAAAAATGAAGGATTTTAAAGCAATATTTTTTAATTTTGCAAGATTACAAAATTTTTGAAAAAATTTGAATAAGTTTAAGAGATATTCATAACTTTCAGAAAGATTGGAAAATAATTTTAAACTTGTAGAGATTTTACAAATGAAACAAAATGTAGTTTTTTGAAGACTTTGAACGAAAACTCAAGATATAGTTTTTAATGAATAGTGAATTTTACATACACTATGTCATAAACAAATGGGATTATACATAAACTGTTATAATAAAATGTTGAATACAGTTTCTTGTAATTTCTCTTCAATGACACACTCACACAAAAAAAATCTTTATTCGGATCTAGAGGTCAGTCCATATTAACCATATGTTTTTGGGTCGCTGAATCCGAATCCAAGGTCCAAAAAACCCCAGCACGTCAGGGTTCTGACATAACCTCTATAAAACCTCATAAACATTTTTTTTCGAGTCCGGGAGTCAAACCATGTTTACCATATGTTTTTTCGGTCGCTGAATCCCAATCCAAAATCCAAAAAAAACCAGACACATGTAAGTCGGATTAATAAAATTCACGAGTTTCTTTGAAAATCAAAACCCTGACATGCTGCAGTTTTTCATACTACGAATTCGGATTCAGCGACCCAAAAAAATATAAAGTAAACATGGACTGACCCCCAGACTCGGAAATAAGTGGTATGAGGTTTTTCGAGGTTATGTCAAAACCCTGACTTGCTGGGATTTTTTGAACTTCGGATTCGCATTCAGCGACCCCAAAAACACATAATAAACATGGTCTGAACCCCGGACTCGAAAGACATTCTTCATGAGGTTTTTTGAGGTTATGTCAGAACCCTGACGTGATGGGGGTTTTTGGACCTTGGATTTGGATTCAGCGACCCCAAAAACATTTAGTTAATATGTTCTGACCCCCAGACTCGAAAACATTCTTCATGAGGCTTTTTCAGATTATGTCAGAACCCTGACATGCTGGCGGTTTTTGGACCTTGAATTCGGATTCAGCGACCCCAAAAACATATAATTAACATGGTCTGACCTCCAGAACAGTAAAAAGATTTGTTATGAGGTTTTTGAGGTTATGTCAGAACCCTGGCGTGCTGGGTTTTTTTTGGACCTTGGAATCGGACTCGGCGACCCCAAAAACATATAGTAAACATGGGAAGTGAGAGGAAGTTGAGGGCAATGAGTAAGAGGAATTTATGGTAGGGCAAATAATGGGAAGTGAGGAGAAATGAGTTTTGGGAAAGTAGTAGGAATAAGTGGTGTGGGATTATGAGAAATAAGTGAAGGGAAAGTAGGAAAAGTGATAGGGAATGAGAGGAGTGGAAGGACGTGGAGTGAGAGGAAATGAGGGGAAGGGATAAGTAGGGGAAGTGATATTAAATTATGAGAGGGGAAGTAAGGGAAATGATGGAAAGTAGAGGAAATGAGTGGTGTCGAAGTAGAAGAAATAAGTCAAGCGGAAGCGAGTGTTATGATAAAAAAAAGAGTGAGGGTAATGGGTAGAGGAGAAGTAGAAAAAGCGATAGGAAATGAAGGGAGAAGGAGTACAGGGAGTGAGGGGAAATGGGGGAGGGGATAAGTAGGAGAAGAGAAGGTGAAATAGGAGAGAAGAAGCAGTTGAAGTGAGAGAAAATGGCGAATAGAAGTGGGTGAACTAGCTAAAATGAAAGGAAATTCTGGGAACAGAAGTAGAAGAAATGAGGTGTGGAGAACTAGACGAACTAAGGGGAACTTGAAAAAAGGTAGGGATGGGAACTATGGGAATAAGAGGGGTAATGATGAGAGAGGAAGAAGGGTATTTAGGGGAAGCGGGAGAAGTAAGTGTGACGGACACTGGGGAAAATTATTAGAAATGAGTGTGAGTCGGGAGGGGGAAGGTTGGACTGGAAAACGTAAGTAGGGGAAGGGGAGTGTTAGCCGAGGAAGAGTGGAAAGGGGCGCGTCGCGTTGGTAGAAGTTAAGGAGGGGGTTACGGGTGAAGGTGAGGAGAGGGGGAGTAGGAGAATGTAGGCAGGGTAGGGGAATGTATGTAGAGTAGTGAAGGGAAAGTATGGAAGGGAGAGGTTTTTTGAACCTCTCAATTATCGTTTTAAGAGTCTATAAAAGCCTGTTTTCGAACACCAGGCGCCTACTTTGAATGATTTTTACATTATTTAATAAAATATTAAATAGAGGAAGGAAGTGAGGCTGGAACTCTTTGCATGGATCGTAATATTTCGAACTATTTACGTCTCGTTTCAAAATACTTTTCACCGGAAACTAGAACAGTAAAGGTCTTCTTACGCGTGCTCGTATAAATTAAAATCTCATGCTCATGATACACCCACTTCTCTGTTTTATGGTCTTGCTTCTGGAACTAGTTCGAAAGATAGACTCGAAACTATCCTAAAACTCTTTTAATGGTAGCATTATTCATCAATGTTTAAATTTTTTTTTATATTAGACTTATACATATAAATATTCATACATATACAGGGTGTTCCAGTAATCATGGTACATTTTTATTTTTGAATTCCTCATAAAAAATGGAATAGAAAATGATAATAATAATTTGTTGTAGAATTAATAAATAATTAGTAATAAACTATTCCAAATTTAACAATTAAAAGCGACGAGACATTATATCTTAGACAATATCTTTCCCTTCAGAATACACGTTCAATTATTCTAACTTCCTTTGAGTATTTTGAATTCTGTAAAATTAATACGAATTCTTAGAATTTACGTGTACTTCTTTGAATTCTTCAGCAGTTTTTTTTCTTATTCTCTTAAAATCTTCACAATACATCCTGAAATATTTTTAATTTTTTCAAGTCTCCCGTACTCTCTGCATTCTCCTGAGACCTTGTGAATTCTTTGAATTCCCCGAATGATTTTGTAGTCTTTTAATTCTTCTGAAATCCCTGAAATATTGTAATTTTTCTGAATTATTCTGAATTCTCTGAATTCTCTGACTTGTTCTGAATTCGTTCGTTTTTGATAAATTCTCTGAACTCTGCTGAATTCTTTTGAATTCTTTGAATTTCTCTGAATTCTCTGAATTTTTCTAAATTCTTCTGAATTCTCTGAATTATTCTGAATTCTCTAAATTATCATGAATTCTTTTGAATTCTTCGAATTTCTCTGAATTATTCTGAATTCTCCTGGATTCTCTGAACTATTCTGAATTCTCCTGAATTCTCTGAATCATTCTGAATTTTCTGAATTCTTCTGAATTCTCTTAATTCTTTTCAATATTCTCTGACTTGTTCTGAATTCTCTGAATCCTTCTGAATTCACTGAATTTTTCTAAATTCTTTTGAATTCTCTGAAATTCTCTCAATTCTTCTGAATTCTCAGAATTTTTCTAAATTCTTTTAATTTTTCTGAATTCTTTTGAATTCTTCGAATTTCTCTACATTCTCTGAAGCCTTCTAAATTCTTCAAAATCTTCTGAATTCTCTGATTCATTCTGA
>CAKNXH010059539.1:0-12836 GCA_932178445.1 Andricus quercusramuli
AAATTTGAAAGCCAATAAGACGAATTTTCCTACAAAACAGTTCAATTTTTGAACAATAAATTTCATTTTCAACAAAAAAAAAAAAAATAAATAAATCCAACAAAATAGTTGAATTTTCAACCACAGAGACGAATTTTCAACTGAAATGATGAATCTTCAATCGAAAAATGATTTTTAAACAAATTAGGTTAATTTTTAACATACTAGTTGAATTATCAACCAAAAAAGATTTGAAATTAAAATCAAACAGTTCAATTCTACCAACAAGACGAATTTTCCGCAAAAAATTTGACTTTTCAACCTGAAAATATGAATTAACAACCAAATATTTGAATTTTTTACCAAATTATTAAATTTTGAAGCGAAGAACATGAATTTTCTACCATAAAGTTAATTTTAAACCAAAAATGTGATCTTGAAACAATACAAATAATTTGTAATTAAAGAAAAGGAACTTCAACAATATAGTTAAATTTTCAACCACGGGGATAAATCTTCAACCAAGACAGATTCTCCCGTCAAGAAAAAAAAGTTTTAACCAAATTTTCGAATTTTCAATCGAAGGAAAATTTTCTAAAAAATAGTTGAATTTTCAACTAAATATTAGATTTAAAAAAAAATTATGATTTTTTTTTAAATTCTTGAATTTTCCAACATAAATTAAATTTTCAACTAAAATGATGATTCTTCAACCAAAAATGATTTTTTAACGAAGCAGCTGAATTTTAACAATAAAAAAAAAAAAAAATGAATTCTCAAAGGAAAATATAATAGTCGGTATTTCAACCTAAAAAGATTTTAATTTCAAATCAGCCAGTTGAATTCAACTAAAAAGGACGAATTTTCGGCAAAAAAGTTGAATTTTCAACTTAAAAATATGTATTATCAACTGAATATTTGAATTATTAACCAAATAGTTTAATTTTTTTACCAAATTATTCAATTTTCTAGCGAAAAGGACAAATCTTCTACAAAACACTTTAATTTTTAATTCAAAAATGTGATTTTTAAACAATAAAATTTATTTTCAGCTAAAACACAAGAATTTCAACAATATAGTTTAATTTGCAATCAAAGATATGAATCTCCAGCCAAAAAAAATTTTCCAGTAAAGGAAGGAAATAATTGTAACCAAATTTTTGAATTTTTAAGCAGAGAAAATTTGTCTACAAAACAGTAAAACTTTCAACCATGTCTTTCATTTTTTAACCAAAAATAATGATTTTTTGGAAAAATTGTTGAGTTTCCCTGAATGAATTAAATTTTCAACAAACAATATAACTCTTACACAAAAAAGATGATTTTTTTCCAAAAAATGTAATACTTTATATTTCAGCCAAAGAAGGTTTTAATTTGGTCTAAAAAAACATTTAAGTTTAACCAAAAAAGACGAATTTTAAATAAAATAGGTACATTTTCAATCAAAAAGATGAATTTTCAACTAAAAATATGAATCTTCACCCAAAAAACAAAATTTTTAACAAAGTGGTTCAAATCTAAATTCAATTTTCAACCAAAAATATAAATTCGTTTGAAAAATATAATAATTGATATTTCCACCAAAAATGATTTTATTTTAAATGTAGTTAAATTCAATCAAAAAATACGAATCTTAAACAAAATAGGTACACTTTTTAAACGAGAAGATGAATTTTCCACTCAAACGATGAATCTTTATTTATTTTTTTTATATATACAATAACTTGTTTTATTTTGAATGAAAACAGTTGAATACGTAATAAAGACAAATTTTAATAAAAACGTTCAATCTTCAACAAAGAAGATTTTTCAGTGAAGAAATGTTCTACAAACATTGGAACTTTCAACCATGTATTAGAATTTTCAAAAAAAGATACTAATTTTCCAATAAATTATTTAATTTCCAATCCAAAAAGACGAATTTTTTGGAAAGCTGTTGAATCTATAATATATATTCTTTTTATTTTCGTGAAAAATTAATTTTGTTAATTTCGGTTTTTCTGTTCTATAATCTTGTTTTAGCTGACATTTAAAAATATTTTGAATATCTGAGAGCTTTTAACTGATCAGAACACATAAGAGACAAATTTAAACGTTCAAGGAATAAGAAGAAAAGTGGGTTATTTAAATATTAATTTTTGTGTTTTTCAAATTGCATCTTTTTAGCTTACCTAAAAAATGCTTTAAACAACTCAGCATTCTGTACTAAAAAGAATATTCTAGAAAAAAATTTATCAATATTACTGTTCAATTGAAAAATAATCCGTTCTTGTTGAGGATTCAATTGGTTTAAGGTTTTTCTTTTTTTCATTAAACATTTTTTTTTAAAATATTTTACGAGTTCTGAAATACTAAAAACTTTAAAGTGTAACTACTTTCAAAAACATTTCTGCAATTGATTCATCATTTTAGTTGGAAATTGCTTCGTTTTTAGAAAATTCGACTGTTTTGCTTGAAAATTCAACAATTTGGTAGAAAATTAAATTATGTGGTTAAAGATTCATCTTTGTGCTTCAATTCAAGAGTTTGAACATTCTTTTTGTTCTGAAATTAATTTTTTTGACTACAAATTTTGAAAATGCTTTTTTGTTGAAGATTTAACTTTTCAGTTTGAAAATGTAACTGTCTCCTAAAAAGATCGCCTGTTTAGCTTGAAAAGTAAACCAAAAAGTTTGAATTTCAATCTTTTCTTTCTAATTCTATTATTTGGTCGTAAATGTACCCTTGTAGAATGAAAATTCAACTATTTTGATGAAGTCATCTTTTTTTTTGGTAGAAAATGTAACTGTTTTGTTAAAATTTCGTCCTTTTGGATTGAAAATTCACCTTTTATGGTAGAAAAGTCATCTTTCTTGAATGAAAAAAAAACTTTCTTTGTTGTTTAAGAGTTGAAATATTTGGTCGTTAATGCAACTGTTTGGTTGAAAATCAATTTTGCTGTTGTTGAAAAATAATTTTGTTGGGTTTGAAAATTCATCTGTTTTGTTAGAAAATCATTTTTGGTGGTTCATATTGAATTCAATATGCGGTATTTACATCAATTTTATTCAAAAAAATTCACGCCCTCTTATTATAATTTATTCTCCTATTTTCGAAAAAATCATCGTATTTTTACGGTTTTGAGACGGTATAATATGACTTACAGAAGTTTCTTTATTTGAGCAAGAAAATTTAAGTAAATTCAGTATGAATGATAAAATTTTTTCATTCACTTTCAATTTTTTTAAATGAGCAGATTATTTTTCTTATTAACAAAGTGTGCCTCGCCGCGTGTGGAATTATCCGTCACCATACTTAAACTATTTTTTAAACATTTAAAAAACATAAAAAATATATTTTCAAGGTATTTTTAGATCAGCTATTCATTATTAGGTTGAAATTATTTAATAAATTCAAATTTTCGATAAAAATTCATGTATTTTGCTAAAAGTTAATATTTTTGGTAGAAAATGAGTTTTTTTTATTGACAATTAATTTTTTTCCATGAAGATTTATTTTTTCAACTGAAAATGTAAGAAATTCATTTATTGTCGAAAATTATCTGTATTCATAGAAATTAAATCTTCTTGGTTGAAAATTCATCTATTTTGTTGAAAATTTGTCTTTTTTTTTGTAAAAAATTCAACAACTGGGTTAAAAATGTATTTTTGTTCTTGTTGAAGATTCATTATTTTAATTAAAAATTAATTTCTATGCTTAAAAATTTAACTATTTTGTTGTAAATTCGTTTTTTTTTTAAATTTAACTTTTCCATGTTTGTTTCAACATTTATCTTACTTACTTGAGAATTCAGCTATTTGGTTGAACATTTCTGTATTTTGTTAAAATTTTTTCATTTCTGGTAGAAGCATCAATCTTTTATGGTGACGAATTCACCTTTTTGGCTGAACATTAATTTATTTCATTCAAAATTATTTTTGGAAAATGGAGAATTAATTTTGTTTGTAACTGGAAATTCAACAATTTCATTTCTTGTCGGGAATTTATCTATTTTGTTAGAATTTTAATCTTCTTGATTTAAAATTTATCTGTTTGGTTCACAATTTAATTATATTTTGTTCAAAATTTGTCTTTCCTGGGTAGAAAATACATCTTTTGGATTGAAAATTAAAATATTGTGTTGAAAATTTATTTTTTTTTTGTTGAAGGTTCGTCATTTTAGTTAAAAATTAATTTCTTTGCTTAAAAATTCAATTATTTTTTTGAAAGTTCATTTTTTGAATAAAAAATGTAGCTATTTCATTTTTGTTAGAAAATTGATTTTTTTACTCAAAATTTCCCTTTTCGTATTTTCTGGGTTGAAAATTCAATTATTTTGGTAGTAAAGGCATATTTTTGGCTTGCGAATTTCACTTTTTTATCAAAAATTCTTTTGTTTTTGTTTGAAAATTAGTCTGCTTTAGTTAAGGATTTAAATAATTTGATAAAAATCTTATTTTTCGGTTCAATTCAACTGTTATTTATTGAAAATTAAAATATTTTTTGGTGGAAATATCAACTATTACATTTTTTGTTGAGAATTTCTTTTTTAAATCATAAATTCCTCACTTTGGTTGAAAATTTAAGAATTTCCTCGAGAATCCACTTCTTCTTAGTCGGAAAATTAATTATTTGAATTAAAAATGTAATGCTTCCATTTTTTGTTCAAAATTTATCTTTTTGAGTAAGTTCTGCTTCTCAAAAATAGTTAATCCAATTTAAATAATGTAATGAAAATACTTAGACTGGGTGTAATTTTTCACTGCTGCAAAAACACAACTTTGATACGATATACAATAAAGTTACTTTTTCTAATGTCAAATACAAATTTTATTTTTGCGGAATATGTCTGGCTTTGGTTAAACAATAAAATTTTACATTAGTGAATTTTTAATTATCTTCAGTTATTATCCACGTAAATAATTAAATATAGTTAATTATAATTTAATAATCATAATTATAATTTAGTAATAATATTTTAATTAATGATTATAAATGATATGATTATAATCTATTTATATATTATTAATAATATATTATACATTGTAAATAATAATTTCCATCCAGACAAAGAATCCTGTACAACTATAGTTATAAACACTTTTATCCAGAAAAGACCCCATTTCGAAATGTGAGCTACGGAAGGAGCGTGCCACCCGCGTGGCACAACTCAACCCCTACAGTGTAGGCCCTACACTGAGGGTTGATTACTCAGAAAGTATAACCCGCAGAGGAAAAATTAATCGTTTCTTTTTCTATGCACAATTTCCAAAATAAACGTTGAAAAACATTTTTTGTTTGAATTTATTTGGAGTTTTTTTATGAATGTTAAAAAAAATTGGCCGCCATTTTGAATTTTTTACCCTTAAATTTATAATCAGCAACCCCAATATACATATACACACTATTTTCGTTGTTCTAGGACTTTATTTGTTCAAGTTATTCAACTTTAAAATCGATTTATCTGAATTCTTGGTTTAAACACATAAATACCAATTAGCGAAGAGATATTTTTAACTTTCCAGTACACATCTTTAGAAACACAATGCAAAAAGTTTCTTTCGAGTTTTTCAAATTACTCAATCGGCATTGAGAAAAAAAGCCACAACAATGTTTTCGAGATTTTCGCGACACACCTATTTTTTAGAGAAGGACGAGTAACAAGAATAACAATTCTTATAAATAATCACGGCGTGCCTGAACGGGAGTTAAATAAAATTTTCATGAACGTCTCAGATTTTTGCAGGATTTTTGAGTAGAACATAAATAGGGATTTTTTTTAGCGAAATGGAAATATTTCATGGAGCTCTGTCGAAATAAAACTGTTTTGAATGTTTTTTAGACCTCTTTCACTAATTTCTTAACTGAAGCGGCTTTCGAATACTTTTTTCAAAGTTACGTACCAGCGAATCTCTGCATTAATTTTTTGGGTCATAGATAGCACTTGATTTAAATAAAATTTTCCTGCTCATTCGGTGTCGCTATTTTATTTTTAGGCAGCTACATAATTTTTTAAGGTCAAAAAATGGTATGGTTTTACGCAATTTTCCAAAAATTCTTACAATTTTTTTAAACGAAATCATATAAGCGCGAAAATTTAATTGATACAGACGCTATACGAAAATGTTGTTTTTACCTTCTTTTCGGACTCTTTTTGAACGACTGCAGCTTAATTTTCGTAAACTTTTTGTTTTTTTGTACTCTTTCTCGTAAGAATTTGTCGACTTGAAAACAATCAAAATTATCGCATTTTGTGATAATGGTAATCATCACTCTTAATAAAAAATAAAAAAAATAAAAATGTGCTCGTTTATACACATTATAGGTTCGTTTAAATATTGCAAATGTAGTTTTTGATTTTGATCGAGTTTATAAAATGCATATTTTTCGTAGCCATGCCCACTTGGATTCTATGTTATGTTTCTTGAAGTGACAAAATTAAATTTTCCATTTCATATTGCTGCAGACCTCAGTTTCACAGATTTATTAGTATCAATTTATCGAACTATTTAGATAAGCTTATATTTTTCGTGGACCTAAAGTTTGCAGACTCTTTCTTTAAATTGTAAAAAAAATGAAAACTTCAATCAAGGACATGGGTTTTCCGACAACAATAGTTTCAAGTTGTGTCAAGTAATTTGGAGATGGTTCGAGAAATAATCGAAAATGGCGCCATGCGCTTTTTAATAATTGGACAAGTAGCAAAAGCGCGCTATGCGCGCGCATCCATGTTTTTAATAATATCTCGAAAGAGATGTTTAATTTTGTGGATCAACAATAACAATTTTTTGAGATCAAAAACTTGAATCTAAAATTTAAAATAAATTGACACATTTTTCTGAACTCTTGGAAAGCGTAATGTGTTTTAAATTTTTTTAACTAAAAAATTAGGAGAACTTCAGCAATTGACAGATGCTTGGACTCTATGTTATATTCCTTAGAACGGAAAAATTAAATTTTGTATTTCAAAGTGTTGAATACATTTGTTCCATTGATTATTTTTAATATTATTGAATTATTGAATATTAATTATTATTAAAATTATTGAGATAACATAAATGATATATCAACAAAAAATATTTTAATTTGTAACCATAAAAGATTACGATTTTTCAAAAATAGACGAATTTTCTACAAAACAGTACAACTTTTTAACACGAAAATATGACTTTGTAACGAAATAGATGAATTTTCTACCACAAAAGACGAATTTTCAACGAAATAATGACATTGTCAACCGAAAAGAGATGAATTTTCAAAAAGTAGTTGAACCCTCGACCAAAAAAGATTTATTTTCAATTATTTGCATTTTTAACCGGAAAAGACAAATTTTCATCAAAATAGTGAAATCCTCAACAAAAACAGAATAATTTTCAAAACAAAAAGACGAATCTTCAACCAAATAGTTCAATTTTTAATTCTAAACAAGATTTTTCAGTCATAAAAGAAAAAAAAATGTCACCCACAGTATTATTTTACGGGATAAATAATTTAGAATACAAAATAAAAACTTCGAATAAACATTTATTTTTTAAGTTAATTTCTTTCATTTGTTTTTAAAGTAGAATAAATATATAATTTTCTGAAAATTCTTGAGGAGATTCCAAATTTTTTTTGAAGCTCCCAGATATGCCGAAAAAGTATAATTTTTTATTTTCAGGAATTCGAAAAATTTTAGGAAAAATTGAAGTCAGTTTAAAAGATATTTCGGACTTTCAGAAGTTTGGAAGATAAATATTTTTTAAACTGACTTGAAATATTCCTAACATTTAAAAAAATCTTTAGAAATACACAAATTGCCCTTAAATCTTCCAGATATTTTCGAAATTTGTAAAAATCTTTTGAAATTATAATAATATTTTGAAACTTTTTAAAATTTTCTTTAAAAATTGTTTTTTCAAAATAAGAAGTAATACAAATTTTCCCAGGAAGCTGAATAAAATTATTTATTTTCTTGAAACCTCTCAATCTTCTCAAAAAGCTTCGAAATTTTTTACAAACTTTATTCTATTCATTTTTTAAATTATTCTTCATTTTTTCAATTCTCAAAAATGTACATTTTGTTTAGAATTTTTCAAAATCTTTTCAAACTCAGATAAACTTTTGAACCTTCTAAATATCTTTTCAAATTCTTCGAATTCTTCCACAATTTTTCTTGAAATTCTGAAAAATGAAAAAACTTGCGTTCAATTGACGCATATTCTGTTTTGACAATTTTGGAAACCTTTCGAAATTTTTTATAAAATTCTGCAATCTTGCTAATAGAAATATTTTGTTTGAAAATCTTTTCCATTATTTTTTGAAATTTTAGAAAATAATTTAATATCTTCTGAAATCTTTGTCAATTTTCTCTAAAAAATTATTTCCAAAATAAAAAATCAGTTCAAATTTTGCCAGGAAATTTAAGAAAGTTTAAAAAAAAAAAATATTCAAATTTCAAATTATTTTTTCAACTATCATCTTTCAAAATGTTCTTAAATATTCTCTTAAAATTACTTTTTTTCCAAAATAAAGAATGTACATTTTTCAAAACTTTTGAAATATTTTAAACTTTAAAATTAATTTCGAATCTTTTTAAAATTTCGAAATGTCTTAAGATTATTAGTATTTTTCATCAATTGTTGTAATCTTGCTAACTGAAAGATTTTGCTTGAAAATCTTTCCCATTCTTTTTCGAAATTTTAGAAAATGATATTTAAAATTTTCTGAAATCTTTGTCAATTTTTTCTTTAAATTTATTCTCAAAATAAAAAATCAGTTTAAATTTTCCCAGAAATTTTAAGACATTTTTTTATTATTTCGAAACGTTTCAATATTCTTAAAAAACTTTGTTTTTGAAAACTTCAATAATCTACAAATTAAATTTTGTATATCAAAATACTAAACATGTATATTTTTTTATTTTCTTAAAAATCTTTTGAATTTTTAAATTAACTCAGAATCTTTTTGAAACTTCTAAATTTCTTTTAAACTCACCATGAAATTTTTTAGAGAACTTTGTAATCTCACTAATCGCAAAATTTATCTTTAAAATCGTTTATATTCTTTTTCGAAATTTTAAGAAATCATTAAATTTTTGGTCAATTTTCTCTTGAAATTTATTTCTAAAAATAAAAAATTTATCCCCAATTTTCCCAGAAATTTGAAGACATTTGTTATTACTCTGATATCTTGTTAATCGAAAAATTTGGCTTTAAAATCGATCATATTTTTTCCGACTTTTTAAGAAATAATTTAAATAGTTTGAAATTTTTCTCAATTTACTCTCAAAATTGATTTCGTAAAATAAAAAATCATTAAACATTTTCCTGGGAATTTTGAGATGTTTTGATTTCATTCTCTTGAAATAATTTAAACTTGTCAAAAAGTTTCTTTTTTAGATATCTGAAAAAGTTTATAGATTATATTGTTTATATCAAAGTGCTGGACATCTTTGTTCTATTGATTATTATTATTGAACATAGCATTTAAATAGCCTTACATTTCCCATCAACCTGAAGTTTGCAGACTCTTTTTTTAAATGGCAAAAAAATTAAAACTTCATCCAATCACGAACGCGGGTTTCCCTACAACAATAGTTTCAAATTGTTTCGAGTAATTTCGAGATGTTTCGAGAAATAATCGAAAATGGCGCCATGCGCTCTTTAATAAAAGGATATAAATAAAATATAATTTATGAATATATATATTTTTACTTATATTATTATATTATTAGCGAAATGTATAGCGAAAAAAGGGTAAGGATTGTTTTTAGAATGGAGGTTGAAATAACGCTACAGTTTTAGACCTCTAATTGAAGCACTTGAAAATGGAATGTGATATTAGAAGTGGGCCATAAAAAATCTAATTGTGTTGGGAAACTGTTATGGGTGGTTCGCGGGTTTAGAGGAACATATGTAGAGTTTGCAGCACTCCGGAAAGATGTAGGTATATGGTTGAGTAAGGGGTAGTCTAAAATAATAAAGTGGCGGCGGAAAACACAGAGATGGGAAGTGTTTGTGTTTCTAAAGACAACCGGCACACACACACACTCACACACACGCAATCCCAAAATGACGAACAACACCTGGTTCCATTCCATTCCATTCACGTCCAAGCGGAACAATATATCTATATTACGTTCCTAAGTATATATAATGATATGTGTCAATATTTTGCAACTACCGTAACCCTGACTAAATATATCGAACATTGTATATATTTTGAGGAAAAATATATGCAGGGTGGCCGCAGCTCAGAGGAGACCCGGAAACAAGGGAAACGTCAGGGATTTAAAAAAAAATGGCAACAGTCCGGATATTTCTGTAAAAATAAACACTTTAAGTAACTAAAGAACGTTGTGCGTTCTACGCGCGCACGAATTACCCTTTCTTTAGAAAAAAACTCGGTTTATTTTCTGAAATTTTGTTATGGATTTTATAGAAAATTGTATGTGATGTGAGATCGTTACATATGGTTAACAGAAGTTTCCTTATTATAGCGAGAAAATGCTAGTAAATTCAATATGCGAATAACACAATTTTTCATCCTATATCATCCACACAATTCTCATCCTATAATAAGAAGGTATCAGATTTGTGTAAAATTTGACCGCCCCCCCCGTGTTTGTCAAATGTCCACGTTTTGAGACCCCCTGAACAAAATTTTACAAAATGTCTCTCTGTTCATCTGTCTGTCTGTCAGTCTGTCTGTCGATTTGTCTGTAGACTTTTAGTTTGTTAGCACGATAACTTTCGGAAAAATTAACAGATTGGATTGGCCTTTGGTATTAAAATTGGCAGATTATTTTTTTCATTGACAAAATATGACACTCCGCGTGTGTAATACTGTGATATCGTACTTTTAATATTTGTTTAACATTTGAAAAAGCATACAAAATACATTTTCAAGGTACTTCTGGATGAACGATTTGATTCGAATTTTCTATAAAGCTCCATTTACCGCATTTTCTGGACATATTTGCAACAAAAATGTATTAAATTATTTTGTTTTTATATAAAAATTTTGTTTTTGAAGTGCGAGAGTAAGAAAAATGTGACAGTCATGTCCTTATAGAAAAAAAATGGAAAGATCTGGAATTTGCAGGGTATTTAAATCAGTTCTCGCTCGAATCATGTTGTAAATTTGTCTTTGGTCCCAGGTTTTTTCTTCTAATATAACTATTTGATTAAGTTTTCAAGATTTTCGCTAATCGTGAAAAGCGACTGCAAACCTTTTTTGGTTTAAAATAGAACTTCTTAGTTGAAAGTGGAACTAATTTGTTAAAAATTAATTTTTTTGGTTGATGATACAACATTTTAGTTTAAATTATTTTTTTTCAATTTAACTATATTGTTAACATTTTTTTAAATTGTTTATTAAACTGATAATTCAACTACTCAATTTATGTTTGAAAGTTTATCTTCTTCAGTTTAAAATTAAACTATTTGGTTGATAACTTCTGTATTTTCTTGAAATTTTGTATTTTGTGGTAGGAAATTAATCTTCTTTGATGACCAGTTTACATTTCTGGTTGAAAATTCATGTATTGTGTTGAAAATCAATCTTTTTTGGTAGGCATATTGAACCTTTTTGGTAAAAAATTCATTTGTTTGTTTAAAAATTTAACTATTTCGCTGAAAATTTAATTCATTTGCTTAGAAACTTATTTTTCTAACTAAAAATTAAACTATTCTATTTTTTGTTGAAAATCTATCTTTTTTAGTTGGAAATTCAATTATTTTGTTTGAAATTTGTATTTTTTTGTGTGGAAAATTACCTTCTTTGGTTAACAATTAATCTATTTTGCTCAAATTGTACTTTTTTGGTATAAAATAAATCTTTTTGGTTGAAATTTTCTTTAATTAGTTTTTTATTAGAAATGTATTTTTAAAACTGAAAATTCAATTATTCCATTCTTTTTCGAAATCTTTGTTGTAGAAAATTTTAATGTTTTTGGTAGATTCACTTGATTGAAAATTGAACTATTTCGCTCAAATATTATTTGCTTGAAAACTTATTTCTCTAACTGAAAATTAAACTATACGATTTTTTGCTTAACATTTATCTTTTTGAGTTAAAAATTAACTTATTTTGTCAAAAATTTTATTTTTTTTCAGTAGAAAAATAAACATTTTGGTTGAAAAGTCATGCTTTTTGTTAAACATTATTCTTTTTTGGTTTTAAATGAATCTTTTTGGTTGAAAATCAATGTATTTTGTTGATCATTTTTTTTGTTGAAAATAAACTTTTTGATTCAAATTTCGTTTCTTTGTTGAAAATTTTCTGTTGAAAATTCACATTTTTTAGTTAAAAAAAAATTAAATATTTGGCTAAAAATGTATTGTTTTTATTGTTGATGCATCATTTCAGTGGAAAGTTCATTTCCTTGGTTAAAAATTCAACAAATTTTATTGAAAATTCCTCTTTTTTTGTTAAAAATTTTTTTTTTTTTGACTAAAAATGTAATACTATAAAATTAACCTTTTTTATTTGAAAATTTACTCAGTTTATTAAAAAATCGTCTTTTTTAGTTGAAAATTAAATTATTTTGGTAGAAAATACATATTTCTATTTTGTAAATTCAACTTTTTTTTCAAAAAATTGTCTTTATGACTTGAAAACTGAACATTATGGATCACATTTTTTTTATTGAATGACAAATTTTTCTTGGTTGGAAATTTTAATAATATTCTTAAAAACCAAAAGTTATCGCAAACGGTTAATTTTTACTAGTTCTGCTAAGAATTCTAATTTTTAAGATGAATACCTTTTTTTAGAAAGGAAAACGGAAAAATCTGGAATTTACAGGGTATTTAACCCATTAATGCCCAAAGTGACCAAAATTTTTCACCGATTTCGACTGGATAACTTTTGATGAAAACGCACTAGAAAAAAAA
>CAKNXH010059540.1:6122-30691 GCA_932178445.1 Andricus quercusramuli
AAAAAAAAAAAACGATAACCTGATCGGGTTATCAACGTCGTTTGGCGAGTTCTGTGCCGGACAATTATGAATCATATTGTGATAGATCGCCAGGTACGCAGCAACAGTACCAAAATAATATCAGTATCAAGTACAGTAATACCAAACATGCATTTCGCCCACTTCTCGTAGCGTTCGAACACGAAGCGCTCAATATTTTGAATTAACTGCAACACTCGCAGTTTGAGGGTAAAAACAGTGGTAAAAAAAGGTACGTGTCAAGTGCTATTGTGCCAGTGATATATATATATATCGCGCGCTTCTTAAAACGGTCGAACTCTTCAGAGCACAAGGCTTTATCGTAACTGATATAATTACTGCTCGACTACCAGTTTGCATCAATACATTAAGTTACGAGTAGGATCATGATCATTAGCTACTATTTCGTTATGAATAGACTAATAACATTTGAAACATATTCTATATTGATAAATATAAGAATAAAAGGTTGCTAATGGAATTCATTTTAGCAAAGAAAGGCGATTTTAGCATTTTGTAGAATTATCATCCTCAACTACCCCAGTCACTTTGCTCAGATAGATATTCTCGGTCACAAACTTAATAGTGTAAGTGATTTTTAAAAGCCTTACTTTTACATACCTTTAGGTGTCTGAAAATTAATTATTATTCTTCAGGTATAATTACATAATTGTTTGAAAAGTCAGTAAAGAAATCATTTACTTAATCACAACCGACTATGTAATAAAAACATCATTAATGGAAGAAAGGTTGTTTAGTATTATAGGAGTGAAAATATGAAACCTGTAAACTGTTTTTTATCTAGTACTTAGAATAAATTAAATACCCATTTACATTCTTTTAAACGGGAACTGAGTGAAGTTATTTACAAGTAATATAAAAACTTTGTCTTTGTTATAAAACATGTGAATAGCTTCACTCAGTTAATGCGCCAAAATAGTCTGAGAGGTATATTTCATTTAACACACTTAATACTTAACGTATAATTCTTACAACTTATGAAAACTATAATGTGGCTTTCATAAATCGTCTACTAATTAATGAGAAATCGCTATTCTGAGAAGAAATGGATTTTATAGACCACCAATTATTATGACGAATATCACCAGAATATGCTTCAACTGTAATCAGTCTATTCTTAATGAAATAGCTGCAATGGAAGGTGACCCTACTTGTTTGGGACTTATCGTTGTAACTTGGCAATTTTGTTTAACCAATTAAAAACAAAACTTTTACTTTGATCCAATCCCTAACTTGGCCACACGTTGTTCTCACTTTTTTTTAGATTAAGTTGTATTTTTGAGAGATTTATCTGCGATAAACCATATGTACTTCACTACTTTTATAATAAGGTTAAGTTGTATTTTAGAGAGACTTATCTGTGATGTTTTAATATCTTTATTCTCTTTATTATCTTTGATTTTAACACATAAGCTTGTGAAATGAGAGGGGATGAGAGAGAGAAGGGAGATATTTTTTTTTGCCTTGAGTTTTGCTCTCTTAAATACTTGGACGACGATGTCTCGTGTCGTGTTTTGACAGTTGTAAGGGATTCCTAACCTGTCATGAAGAATTCCAACTCCACTCTACGAGCAATATCTCTTACTACTCAAGTGATACAAGACTCGAAACTGAGGATACCAAGTAGCCCGTCAATGTCCTCGCTAGCGACTGGATTTTCTGGCGGGCTCACTTACTGACGCCTTTTGCTACTGCGCTTGCGTTCGGGCCGCGCAGTAGTTGGCCGCAGTTGACGCGCAATTCAAAATTGGAATTAAAAACACTTCTTGTCATGAAAATAAATCATTATTGAAAAGTGCACAAGAATGTATGTAAATTTTACAACTTCTGATTTTAGACAAGACAAAAATTCATCACACATATATTTTTTAAATGACAGTTTATTTTCTTTGACTTCCAAAGAATAACTTATATTTCACAAAACATTTCATTTCAGAAGTCTAAAATCAGAAGTTGTAAAATTTATATACATTCTTGAGCATTTTTCAATAATTATCTATTTAAATCACAAGAATTGTTTTTAATTCCAATTCTGAATCGCGCGAAAACTGCGGCCAACCAGTGCGAGGCCCGAACGCAAGCGCAGTAGCAAAAGGCGCCAGTATTGGCATCACTGGTAGCAAGAGCGAACCAATCGCGCGAACCCCCCTCCCAGCGACATCGACGAAACGATCGCCGCAAGTGGTGCGCCGCTGAAGCGAAGCCCATAAATTTTAGGTCCGCGAGACCAAGGAGTCAGATCTTCCGGGCTTCGGCCCAAGCCACATCTCCCTGCTTTCTTAGCTCCAATCCTTGCCCGAGTAAAGAAAAGCCATCCTAGGACCCCCCCCCCCCCATGCATCTCCCTGGATTCTTTCCGACGGGCACATTCGTCTCCATCATTGTCCCCACAACTGGACCACCCACCTCACTCGCTACCCCCAGTCGCATTTTATCGAACCCAAGGTACGCGATACCACGCTCCCCCCCCCCAACATCTCAAGCTCAAAAATCCCAACACCTACACGGCTATAGTAGGAAGCGACCTTTTCATGTAACTAGTATTACCAATAAACCTTCCATTTTCATTTTAAATTTACTTTGTTTTTCCCCTTTTGTAAATTACTTTCCTTCTACCATTTAATTTGATAATTTTTGAATCAGTCTCAACCCACAGACTCACCTCACTGATTTCATCGTAGCACCAAATAGCTACATTCTGGACGTACGAGGGTCTTAGTTTTCGGATAGTCCAAATAATGACGTTGTAAATCTACGAAACGAATTTCAGAGGTGCGGAGAGAATTAGACAGTGGTTCCAGGAAAATGACGTTATAATAGTAGATAGAGGTTACCGCGAGGTCACAAGAGCTACTCTCTCGGTATCAGATGGAAAATGCTAGCACTTCTACCACCTGGACAGTGACAACTTTCTACAGGGTGTCCCAGACTCAAGTGTCCGGACTTATATAGCCATATAAAAATGAAAAAAATAAATAGAAAATTCCTTTTCCAAAAATCAGTTGAAGTTTTAGTTTGTTAGTCCCCAAAGAAACCCCCTTTAATGAGAATGTTATATTTTACGTAATATTGCAGTTTATTAACACTTTTTGAAAGTCTTTTTTTCACAAATAATCATGATTAATTGGTAATTCAAGATGATCCAGCCATTTTTTAAACTAATTTTAAATTGTTTAAGAAATTAATTTTTTTCAAACATTTGTTTTTTCAGGTTAGTTGCGAAATGCACGTATTTTCTAGGTGTTATGAGTCCTTTAATCAATGATAACAGAAAAATAATTTGTTTAAATAATTTTACAATTATTTAAATAATACGTGTTTGTTCAAGTATATAGTTTACAAGTATATAGTACTAATTTGTTCTCAAAGAATACTTTTAAATGTTTAAACAAATTTAAATCATTAGGACAACAGTATTTTGTTTAAAAATAATATAATTGTGAAATTATTTAAACAAATGATGGTATTGTTATAATTGATTGTAGAATTCATAACGTCTAGAACAGACCTGCCCAACTCGAGGAAATTCCCTCAGGGAACACAAGTTCCGCATCCACCACTCTTTCGCCTAGAGAGCGGAGTGGTGGTAAACGCATGCGCGTGGTAGACGTGTACGTCACAGAGGAGAGATTCTCGCAAGCATTTACCAACACTCCCGCTCTCTAGGGAAAAGAGTGGGGATCGCGGAACATGTGTTCCCTGAGGGAATTTTCCCGAGTTGGGCAGGTCTGGTCTAGAAAATACGTTAATTTCGGAACTTACCTGAAAAAACAAATTTTTAAACAAATAAGAATTGTTTAAACAATTGAAAATTAGTTAACAGCTGACTGGGTGTTCCCAAATGACTGATAATTGATTATTTATGAAAAAAACTTTCAGAAAGGGTTAATAATTCGCAATATTAGTAAAATTCAAATCTGTCACTTATATGGGGTTTCACTTGGAGACCCATAGGAGTGGCTTGAAGTCATTCAACCTCACAATTTATGATTGATTTTTATTCTCTGACGAATTCTGAGCAATGTAATGAAATACAGAATTTTGTAACATATCATCGCGTTTAAATATTAAATTTACAAACAATCTGACTTTGTCCCATGTTAAATGAATGGAAAAATTCATAGTCTTTGCGCGACCCCTACATATTAACCGACTTCGCTCAAATTTGTAGGGGATTTTATTTATGCATTCGAGAAAACCTAGGGGATGAGAGCGAAGAAATTCGAAAAGTGGAAAATAAGGGCCACCCTAAGGTGCACACGTTGCCAGTGTATTGTTGTTCCTCGGTTACGCATGTCATAAACAAAATATTCGATACCCCTCGACAAAATATAATCCATGCAATCCCTGATGCTACAAATAGGGCGCAAGAATAAAATCTCTTAGACAAAATAGATATTTGAAAATATACGTTCTCAGAGGTATCAGTAACCTTGACCTCTCTACGTCGTCTAGAATATTTTCAAACTTGTCCTTGTAGACTGGATGATCTCGCTTAAATTAGCTGGATCATTTCCAATCTTGTCTTGATTGGCTGATTCATTCCCAATATTGCCTTAATTGGCTGGATTGTTCCAAATGTTGCTTTATTCACTAAATCAACTCCAATCTCACCTTCACTGACTGAATAAAGTCCTATCTTGACTTTATTGACTAGATTTTTTCCAATATTGCCTTTATTGACCGGACCATGCCCAGTCTTGATTTCATTGGCTGAATTGTTATAAGTATTACTTTTATTGGTTAAATAATTTTCAATCTGGCCTTCATTGGTTGGATGTTTTTTAAATACTGCTTTCGTTGGTTGAATCATTAAAAATTCATTGTTTCGAGGGCAACGACGGTTTTAAAATAAGATCAGTGTCAAGTGCTGTTATACTTATCATATAAATCGTCCGCTTATCGCAACATTAAAATGCGAAGCGCTCAATATTTCGAATTCACTGCAGCAGTCACAGTTTGAGGGTAGCAACGATGTTAAAATAAAGTCAGTACCAAGTGCGGAAATGCTAATCATGTAAATCGTCAGCTTCCCGCAATGTCAGAATACGATGTGCTCAATATTTTGAATAATCTATAACACTTATAGTTTAAGGGCAGCAGAAGTGCTAAAAAAAGAAAGTATCAAGTGATATCGTGCCAACCATATACATGGACCATTTTTTAGCAATAGTCGAAAGGACATAAATAGCACCTACTTTTTCGTGGGCAGAAAATGAAGAGCCGGATCGAATAACCACCGAACCCGCGAGATCGCGTAAAAGTATTGTCCAAATCGGTGGAAAACAAAAGTTTTAATTTGGACAATACATTTACGCGATCTCGCGCGCTCGGGCGGTTATTCGGTCCGGTATAAGTAATATTAATTGAATATTATAATATAATTATAATAAGTTTATTCTAAAATACTGTTTCTGAAAACATACCAAGTGATCCTACTTGCTTTAGGATCCAAATGTTTAAGAAATCCTAGTCAGTGAAATCAAAATTTGGAAATGATCCAGACAACGAAGTCAAAATTTTAAATGAACCAGGCAACGAAGTCAAGATTTGCGCGTGGTCTAGTCCCTCGAAAAAAATCCCAGTTGGAAGAGCTCGGTTCGCCAAGCTGCACCTGGAGGGACCATTTTTCTGGTATAACTTAACAAGACTTCAAATAAAAATCATTTTATTTGAAGTATTTGAACTAAGTAATTGCCGATAATTGTTCACAAATAAATGTTTAAAGCCTCAATGATACAAAGTTTGCATACATTTGTACTTCTTTACCAATAAAATTTGTTTATAAAAAATAAATAGCCACAAATAAATTCAATACATTTAAAATTGAAGAGTTTTGTTTTGAATTGAAGAATCTCTTGATGGAATTATTTCAGATTAAAATTTCAAAAATAAAAAAATTTCAAACGTTAAAAATTGAAATATTTGTAGATTAGAATATTGATAACTGAATCATTTAAAACTGTCATGTGAAACTTTTGAATCAAAACAATTTTCAATTCAATGCAATTCAAGTTTAAAATTATTTCATAGTAAACTAAATAGAATGTTTCGAATACAAAGCTGCTGAAATTCTATTCTATTTTATTTTATGCTATTCTAGCCATGAATCAGTTAATTTCACTGATTAATTTAACAAGCTGGATTCATTCATCAGTAAAAAATAACTGATTCATAGCTAGGATTCAGTAATTTTTTTTAAATATCTGTTTGATATCATAATTTAACAAATTATTCAAGTCCATTTAACAATTTTTTGAACTGTTAGTATTTACAAATTGGTAATCATGGATTTTAAAATTGATTATGTTTTTAATATTAGTTAATACATTAAAACCCAGGAAGGAAAACCCACACTTAAGACTTAATGTCTTAATTTGAAAAGTAAATGTTGAATATTTTATAAACAAACATATTTTTTAGGAATATAAATTTTGAATATAAAAAGTTCAAATTGCATTGAATAGTTTATTGAATAATATCAAAGTAACGCAAACTAAACATTTATTATTTAATTTCGTAATTCTCAATTTTAGCGTGAAATTTCGTATAGAAATGAGGGTTTCGCATTGAAGGGTTCCCAGCTGCTCTTTGACTAAGGTAAAGGATTTTGACAGTTCTGTGTCAAAGATGGGTAGATCCAACCTATTGGCCTGGGATCGCCAGTAGATACAGGATTAACCTTCGGAGACCCCTGGTCTAGCTAATAAAGGTAAGATTGGAAAGTATTCAGCCAAGAAGAGCAATATTCGGAACAATTCAGCCAATTAAGGAAAGATTGGGAATAAATCAGCCAATCAAGACAAGATTGGAAATGATCCAGCTAATTAAAGTGAGAACATCTAGTCTACAAGGACAAGTTTGGAAATAGTCTAGACGACGTGGAGAGGCCAGGGTTCTTCATACCTCTGAGAAGATTTATTTTTAAATATCTATGACGTCTAGGCAATTTTCTTCTTGCGCCCTATTTCCAGCATCATTGGTTGCATGGATTGGTATTGCCGAGGGGTATCGAAAGTTTTGTTCATGACATGTATATCCAAGGAACCACAATACACTGGCAACGTGTGCAAATGTGCCAACAGTTCGAGCACCAAACTTACATATACAGTAGTAATCTTGCACTGGCCTGACTTTCTCGTCATTCATTCCGCCATCTTCGTTAGTAGGTAGGTATGTGATCCATAATTAATGCATTCCTGCGTTGCGAAATCATGAGTACACTCTGATCCTTAATAATTCTCTTTTGGTCTCCTATTTGAATCTCTTAATAATTCAACCTGAAACTTATCTGTGTCTTCCCTCTGCATTTTGACCTGTACATAGGAGGGGGATAATTTTATTTTATATGTCTTAATAGTCAGCTTTTTCTAATAGTTCAGAGTTAATAGTGGAAAATCGGGTATATGTTCAGAGTATCAGGGAACCCATATTTGAACGTTTCGTGTGTGCAGGCCCTCAACCTCCACTAGGGCTTGAACCACATTCGGTTCTCTGGCTTTTTGAAGCAATTGTCGGGCCGTGTCTATATTAGCCCCTTCCATGGTGATGGAAGGATGATACTTTTTTATAATTGAACCAGCGTATCGATAAAAATCACCCAGATTCGGAAGATGCGGAATCGGCACAGTATTGCCAAAAATTTGAATTTTGTTTTTATGTGCCCATTTTCTAGCCTCTACAATCCATCTAGACTTCGTGACTAAACGCGAATTATTCACTTTCTCCGTAGAAAGTTGTCGCTGTCCAGGTTATAGAAGTGCTGGCATTATCCATCTGATAACGAGGAGAATCAGTAGCTCTGTGGCATCCCGGTAACCTCTATCTACTACTATACTGTCATTTTCCCGGAACCACTGTCTCATTCTCTCATCATCTCTCTCAAATTCGTTTCGTAGAATTGCAGCGTCATTATTTCGATTATCGAAAACTAGGGCCCTCGTATGTCCAAAATGTAGCCATTTGCTGCTACAATCAAAACAGGCCAAGGAGATTGAAACTTGTTACTTTTTGGTATTGAGACGGTCCGTTCTATTTTCTTAGTTATCGATCATACGATCGATTGAGCGCGCCATCAGATAATATGTAGGGATAGCGTGGGGCCAATGCACTTTATATATCGATCCCGGTGTCGGTAGCACTTGTGAATCACAGATTTGGTGGGTTTTCCCCCCTTGCGGGCCTTTTTTCCCACACATAATAAACGTCACTTTAAATTCCAGTCATGTCAAATTTCTCTCAGATTGTGTAAAAATGCCCAAACGGGTAATACACAACAACTTCTTCCAGTTCGATCATTCTACGGGGAGATCATTAATCGCGAGTGCGCGACTAGCGCGGCTTCGCCCACTCCCGTGCATTGGATCTCACTTAGTGACTCCACACTAAGCTCATTCCGCTCCGCGCGGCGCGGCACCCCACGTGCGTTTGCCTTGCGTTGTAGTAGTACCAACCTCCGGGTAGAGAAGTGAAAGTTACGAGCGAGAAAATATGGCGGCCACAGATTGCTGGAGCATAGTTTTAACTTGAGAAGGCATGTAGTCATGAATTCATAAAGTTTAAGTGTCACACTGTTGATTCAGGTTAGGGGGGGGGGGGTATATTTAAATATTATCATCGCTAATTAATCAACACGAATATTATTATTTTCACAATTCAGAATTCGTTCATACAGCATAGTTTGTTTTCTTTTCAACGGAGACGTCTGTAAAGAACTTAGGGAAATCCTTCCTTCAACATATTTTATTAAAAAAAGATAATGTTCCATTCGAAACCATTTTTGTTGTAATTTTGTGTTTTATCAGAAAATCCATTGATAGTGACTCAGAAAAGACCGTATTTATTAGGAGACTTTTTCAGGTGACATCATTTGTTATTAATTTGGATAAATTTATTAATTAAAATTTACTTTTAGCCAAACAGATGAATTTTTAACTGCAGTTACGATGAATATACAACTGAAATAATTGCATAATCAGTTAAAATAATTGATTTTCGATTTTTAAAAACACTTCAAAGGTAAACAACGAATTTTTAAAACAGCTGAATTTTTAACCCAAAAATATGCATTTTCCACCAAATAACAATTTTTTGGGGAAATTGGAAACAAAGAATATTAACTTTCTACAAAAAAAGACGAATTTTTATGACAAAATATAAAAAATGTTCCACTTGCGGTTGAAAAATTAAACTTTCACTTGTAAAAAAGTAATTTTCAGTAAAAGAAGGAACGACTTTGGAATAAAGTAGTTTAATTTTCAACCAAAAAGATGAACCATTATCTCAAAAAAAGAATTTTTAACTACGTACTTCAATTTTCAATTACGAAATTACAATTTTCAACAAAACAATGAAACTTTCAAGCAAACAGATGAATTTTCAACTACAGTCACGATGAATCTACAACTGAAATAGTTACATGATCATTTAAAAAAATTCTTTTACAATTTTTAAAAACGCGTTTCCAACCAAACAGATGAATTTTCAATAGACTGATTTATTCTTAGGACGAAAAGAGAAATTTTCAACGAATTTATTCAATTTTCAACCAAGCAATATTTCAGCTTAATTTTCATCGTCAGGAGTGAGGAACTAAAGACGAAAGAAATAGAAATATGGCAAATAAATCACTAACAAGAATTTCAACATTTCTTTTTCACTGGTCATTAATATATTAGGTCTACAAATCAATTCGTTCCCTGTAATATCTTGTTTCGTAACACTTGGTCGTACTTAAATTTTTCCCGTCCACACAATATAATAGGAAACTCTTCGGTTTTAATAATCTATCTCTAACCCGACTCGACACGAAGGCACCCGAATGTCTTCGAGTTCGCGATCTCGCATCCCCCACCGCCACCGTTCAGCGTGATGCGCGCGCTACATCGCATCGTCTCCCTTTATCCCGACCCCCAAAATCCGAGTTTACGCGAAATCACCCGACTGCGCTCGAGTGCGCTAAGACGCAGCCCCCCCCCCCACCACCAAATCGAGTCCCAGCGTGTCGGTCCCAGCACAGCACCCCCTGAGCCCCCCAATCCTTCGTGTCAATACGAGTTAACACGGAAGTAGCCGACCGCCACATCACATCGCCTCCCATTGCCCCTTCCCCCATCATGTTATTTCGCAACGCAAACTCACCCCCTTCATCGCATCCGGTGTACAGAAGGTGGGGGAGGGCTGGAGTTCTAGGACCCCTGGTACGATCAGGGCCCCTCCGCTTCTCTTTTTCCTACTACTTTTCTGTCTGCCTATAAACATTGTCTCTGAAATAGCAATTTAAAAATAGCATTATTAGTATCCACGGATTTTTGCGATTCCAAGGACATTAATTGCCCGTGAAATTTGAAAAATTGAAGGACTTGAATTCATCAATTAGTTTTAAAATTATTTTTTTTTTTTTAAATTCGTCAAAAATCGAATTTTCAAACTTTATACGTACATGACGTGTACTTGTGATCGATTGCTTTATTTACTTTTTTCCCGCCCGGATATCACTTCTTGCATAATGAAGAAAATTTTTTGAATCAAGAGAAAATCTAAGAGAGATGACAGTTTTTCTTTGTGCCTGATTCAAGCAACGCGAATAAAAACATAAGATTCGAGAAATCTACGATTTTGGTGATAAAATTTGTTATTCACAAAAGAACGATGATTTCACAGTGGTAACAGAGAGAAAGATTATGAGGAAGCTAACAGATAAATAATTTTTAAAGAAATCGAAAATCTTAGCTGCAACATCGCAGCTGGGCAGACCAAAGATTATGTTGCAATTAATTGTTTATAATGCCACAATTAATAAAATGTTAATTTTTTAAAAAGTATGAGAGAACAAGTTTTTGTTTTATATCTCATTTCAAAAACACGTTGAAACAAAAGCTGTATGAAATAGCTGCATTTGTTTATACAGTTTTCCAGTAACAAAAAAAGATTTTTGCAAAGAAATAAAAGTATTTGTAATGAAGGTAATTTCCCCAAGTTTTTTTGCGACAGTTATAGCATCGAACTTGTAAAATGTACACAAAGTCTTTTATTAGGAAGTTCAAAAAAATTGTACACGTAGTTGTCAAAAAAGGACAATTTTTTACACTTATATATTAACACAAGTTTTTGCTTCCTCGGAAAATTTTCTTTTTTTCTCGTGGAGCATGTGTCCTGAGAAATGATTTACATTTTTTTGGAAAGTTTTCGGTCCAATAGTTGTCGAGATATGCAGCCGCAAATATGTCAATTTGAGTGCAAATTCAATTGTTTGCGACGCTCTTACTCGAAGACGGATCGTTGCATGAACGATTTGTTATGACATACGAGTTTTGTTTTTCCATGAACCTTCCGAAAATAATTTTACAACATTTTTATCTTGAAAGAATAATGTCATTGTTTCAACAAATTGTTTAAGAAATTGTCGCACTAGATTTCGAAAAAGTAACCTTTGATATTCATTATCAGGGGACTTTTGCGGATTTCTCAAGCCAAAGTTACTGCGTCGCACTTTTAGTGCATACAGAATTGTCACGGGCTACTCGATTATGTATGCATATTAAGAAACAAAAACAAAAATTCATGATTTTTCAATTTTGGGTGGGTTACACATCATTTAGAGAGATGAAACTTTCTTGTGGTGCTTCTAACATGAAATGCAGCCATAATCGGTGAAATTATTGTTTCTTTTAAGATAACTGGATCTTTACAGAACATTTACAAAAAACTTCATAACTCTCGAACTTTGTTATTATATATCAAAAATCTCAACTTATACATTGCATATAACTTGAAAAAACGTTATTGCATAAAATTCGCAAGCACTTTACCGCTTCGACTTTATAGTCGGGAGGTTGCTTCTTCTATTCTAGCAGCCTGTACTTTTTATTTATTTTTCATTTCTTGAAAGTGTTCATAATATAATTTCCCTAAATAATCTTCAAAGATTCTGCGAATCATAATGTTGTTAATGCTCTGTTTCACGGAAAACGGATTTTTTTGAAACTTTATTATGTTTTTCGAAGTAAAAATTTATTTCTATAAATGTTATTAACTTTTTTCATCAATTCTACTAATTATATTTAAAAATATAAGTATAAAAGAGAATTTTTAAACGAAAAATTGTGTTTTTCTGCGAAAAGCATAATAAAGTTTAAACAAGTCAATTTTCGTAGAAAAAGGAATTAAAACAATTATTATTTGCATAACTTTTAAAGATGTAATCATCACGGTCTCCGCTTTTCAGGATTGTAATCCCTTTTTAAACGTTCACGAGATTTATGTAATTCAGTAACAAAACAGTTTGTCACTAATTTTACGGCTTAAGAGATTACATAATTGAAGTTTATTGAATATGTTGGAGGCGAGTTTATAAAGAAAATAATAATAAAAACATGTTATAAATATTTGATTGAAAGGTTAATCGAGACTAAAAATATTCTTTAAAATGATAAAGTTCTTATTGCATCGGCTTAAAGTGCTCCGGATCTCGTATTTACTTATTTTTTTATTTATTATTTTTAGTTAACGAGAGGCGGGGCAAAAAAGACAACTTTGCAGATTTCATTTTATTTCTCGGAAAAAGATATAAATAAACTCGCTTTGTATTACACGGAGAAAAATGAAAGTGAAGAATTGGGTCTTTAGTACTGGTAGTCGAGGTATTCATTACTGAACTGGCGTTGTAAAAAAGTTCGAGATTGAAAATCGGTTATTGATTCAAGCGAAATCGCGGTATTAACTCCTTTAGGCAACTAAAGAGATTACAGCTTGTCGACGGTCTGACTCTCCTAGCGCACCGTACGGAGTCCAGTCCAGAATAGGAATCGTTCCTATACTCGCAACAGTAAAGAATGATCGGCCAAAAAGAATTGACAAGGACACAGAGCGGCGGCTGTTGACGGGTCGATATAGTCACTTTTCATCTTATAAACTTACATTTATTTATATATTATACATACATATATTCAATAAGTTTCAAAGATCAAATTATCAACATTAATTTGCTGAAACAGAAAAAGTCGAGTTAGATGAAAAACGTCGTTGTCGAGAATTGAACCCGGGTTTCCAAGACAGCAATCAGCTCCTCTCTGCAATCTGGTATTCTGGATTCTAAAGTAAGAGGCACTAAACGTCCTTATGGTATCATGCAAGCAAGCTTCGGTTCGGTGCTATCCGAACGTTATTAAGTGCGGGGCATCCAGGAATGATTACCGGACTGCTGCAGACTCAGTCGAGTTCCCAATAGAACACTATAAACTATACTTCGATTAGGACTTCGTCCTTCCGACAACTAAGACTCGATATATAGATTTCCATGATTGATTCTAGAAAGTATAATAATTTAGGCTTTCTATTATTTTTTGAGAAAACGCACTTTTTAGGAGAGACTAGTTTTTCGTTTGTGCGAAGGTTCAATCACTTGCATTCTAGGTGGTAACGTGTGGAGTGTATACAATAATTTAAAAGTATCAAAAGATAAGGTTCTGTGCAGGAGAGATACAAATTTTTAATGATTAGTGTGTAGTTTTACAATCCTTCCCGTATCTTGTGCATCTATTCCTGAAATTTGGTAATCATTAAACAATTTGTGTACTGAATATGGAACTCTTCAAACTCATTTTTCTCCGTGTATATTTATTGCACCTATTTTGGGCTTTTGCTTACTGAAAAATTTGTTCTCAGTTGACAGGGCGCAGTCCCATGTAGATTAGTAGAATAGTGGAGCAGTTTTGACAAATGAGGTGACTGCTACAGCTTGTGCAGGCACCTCATTGGTCAAAACTGTTCCATTATTCTACTCATTTACCTCCATGGGACTGCGCCCTCACAGTACAAAAGGACCTAAAAAAAGGTGAGCTAGGGTAATTTTTTCACGAAAAAGGGGGGAAACAAGGGAAAGGTTACACATTAGTCTTCACATGTATAAAGGAAGAAACAATCTTTTTTTACGAATGACTGAATTATTAAATAATGTTCAATGATTTTTTAATGACTTCTGACATTGAAGAATTTTGTTTACAAATTGCATATAGCTACAAGGAGATGCAAAAAATTTGGCATTTTTTTAAATCTCATAAATTTCCTACTGAGAGTCCATTGGACTAATATTAATTTTCCAAAAAACATTATTTGCCAGTAGAGACTGGTTTTCGAAGAATAAAATTTTTTCTAAATTGTCCAATAATTGTATTTTCAACTGTGGAAAATTCATTTATCAATTTTCATCAATTTCAACAGTTTATAATTCAATGTTTCATTCTCTTCAACTTCCATCAGTTCTATATTGAATTTTCAGTTTTGTTCAATTTTTTAACAGTTGAAAATTGAACAAAATTGTTTCAAATGAAAGAAAGTTGTACCTATTTAATAAATTGCAGCAGAATTATACTGGAATACGACATTTACTCTCACTAGGCTCATTTGATAAAATACAATAAAAGTTACTTTGAAATTCGTCGACGAATGACGTCAGAAATCATTAGTATCATTACTTTAAAATTCGCTCAAATTTGGTCGTGCAAGATTTCGCCTTTTCGCCCATCTAAGACATCCGAAGAGATTCACAATTAATTGTATGCATGCGATTGCGCAGAAGTACTTACACTAATCGTTCCCCGATAAAACAGATGCTACATTACTTTTCCTGGATAAATTCAATGGGCAAAGACGATATTTCTTCGAAAAAAAGTTGAATTTTCAACCAAAAACATGAATTTGCAGCCATAAAGAGTAATTTTCTATTGAAAGATACGATTTCTCAACGAAACACATACATTTTTAACCAATAAGTAAAATTTGTAACCAGAGAAGTTAATTTTCTACTAAAAAAGATGAATTTTCAACAAATTACATCAATTTTGTTGCACATGGTTAAAATTGAAATAGTAAAAATACAAGATATGAATAAAAAATGGAATAATTAAAGTTTACCTTAAAAAAATTAATTTTCAATGAAAAGCGGATTTTTTACAAAACAGTTAAATTTTCTATCATATCGTTAAATTTTCAATACAAAAAGACGATTTTTTCACAGCAAGTTGAATTTCCGTCAACGTAGTTGCTTTTTCAGTTAAAAAAATTAATTTTTAAGAAAAAAAAATTAATTCTTACCAAAAAAAATTAATTATAAAGAAAGCAGTTCAACTTTCAAACAAATAATTGAATTTTCAACCTGCAAAGATGAATTCTTAACATCAAATTTAATACTTGATATTTCAACGAAGAAAATATTTTTATTTTGAGTAGAAAGCGTTGAATGTAACCAAAAAAGATCAAATTTCTGCCAACCGAGATGAATTAATAAAAAAAAGGAAAATTTTCAACAAGAGTTGCAGTTTTATGCAATAACGTTTTTTCAAGTTATACGCAATGTATGAGTTAAGATATTTTATATATTATGAAAAAGTTTAAGAGTTATGAAGTTTTTTACAAATGTTCTGTAAACATCCAGTTATGTTACAAGAAACAATATTTTCACCGATTGTGGCTGCATTTCATGTTAGAAGCACCACAAGAAAGTTCCATCCCTCTAAATGATGTGTAACCCACCCAAAATTGAAAAATCATGAATTTTTGGTTTTGTTTCTTAATATGAATACATAATCGAGTTTTTAACATGTTTTCAAAATGAGATATAAAACAAAAACTTGGTCTTTTCTAGATATTCTTTTAATTAAAATTATGTGTTAATTACACATGGGTTACCACTGTGAAAATATCGTTCTTTTTTTTAATAACAATTTTTATCAACAAAATCTTAGATTTCCCGAATCTGATGTGTTTATTCGCGTTGCTTGAATCAGGCACGAAGAAAAACTGTTAACTCTTTTCAAATTGCTTTTGATTCAAACAAGTTGTTAATTACGGCCTTATAAAGAATGAACTGCAAAATAATGTTTGGTCTGTCGCAGCCTCAATTTTACAATAAGGATTTGCGATCTTTTTCAGCTACTTTTTTTTCGTAACATCCTGACAATCTTTCTCTCTGTGAGGTTACCGCAAAAGATTCTTCTTTTGCATGAAATGTGATATTATGCAACGCATCGTAGCGATATGTGGCATGTCGAAGAAGTGATATCTGGGCGGGAAAAAATTAAATCAATCAATCGATCACAAGTATATTTGATGTGCGCATAAATTTTGAAAATTTGATTTGTGATTAATTTAAAAATACAAATAATTTTTAAAGTAATTGATGAATTAAAGTCCTTCAAATTCTCAAATTTCAAGGGCAAGTAATGTGTCCTTGGGCGATTCCAATAATGCTATTTTTGAATTGCTACTGTAGAGACTATGCTTGTAGACAGACAAAACAGTAATAGGAAAAAGAGAAGCGGAGGGGCCATGATCGTACCAGGGGCTCTATGACTCCAGCTCTCCCCCACCTTCTGTACACTGGATGCGATGAAGGGGGTGAGTTTGCATTGCGAAATAGCATGATGAGGAAGGGGCAAGGGGAGAAGATGCATTGTGGCGGCTACTTCCGTGTCAACTCGTGTTGACACGAGGAGCTGCGGTGTGTGCTGTGCTGGGACCGACACGCTGGGACTCGCTTCAATGGTGGAGGGCGGCGTCTTAGCACACTCGAGCACAGTCGGGTGCTTTCGCGTAAACTCGGGCTTTGGGGGTCGAGGTGAAGGGAGACGATGCGATGTATCGCGCACATCACGCGGGACGGCGCGGAACGATGGTGGTGGGGGATGCGAGATCGCATCGCACTCTAGTGCGGTCGGCTACTTCAGTGTCAACTCTTGTTGACACGGGGGGTTGGAGGGCTCGGGGGGAGCTGTGCTGGGACGGACACGCTGGGACTCGATTTAATGGTGGGGGACTGAGTCTTAGCGCACTCGAGCACAGTCGGGTGCTTTCGCGTAAACAATGGCGGTGAGGGATGCGAGATCGCGAACCCGAAGACATTCGGGTGCCTTCGTGTCGAGTCGGGTTTGAACTAGATTAACGTAGTCATTCTTCATGAATAAAATTAATTTGATCAAACGGTCATATAAATGCAATGGATTCAGATGTTAAAGAATCAAAATTTATTTGTCATGTTTCACCGACGTACGTTTCGACCTAATTGCAGGTCTTCTTCAAAGGTAATTATTACCTAAATCAAAAATTAATATAATTGTAAATTCTAATTTGATACACATTTTTTTATAAATAGTTAAAAAGTTAGTTTAAAAACATTTTTCGTTTATTTACCTGTAGTGATTTTGATAAATTCTTAAAACATTTCAATTCTGTTGAATATATTATGGTTATTTTGGAGTAAAATTTTCTTAGTTTATCCACATTGTGGTTTCAATATTAAGAACTTAGCCTTTATTTAAGTAAAACATGATCTGTCCTTTTTTTAATTATACATTTCGTCAAGATTTGAAATTGAAACCTCAAAAATGTAAAGAGGCTTCAATATTAAGTAATAACTACATTTTAAACTAAGTGAAGTGTTATGTTTCGTAAGGGACAACCATATACTATCAATGTATTCAAGATCAAGCTAGTTTACATTCAGTGATTAAGAAGGCTGATATTAAATTAGCATCCCAAAATGAAAAGTGCGCCAAAATTTAAACAAATTTTATTTTTTATTTATATGATGCTTTCGTAAATTTTGTCAGTAATAAATATTTCTGTTTTTAAACTAATGGTTGTTTTAATATATTTATTAATGAAAATGGACTCAATCATTTTTCTATTATCAGTATTGTTTTCTCGAGCTAAAATTTTTTTATTGTCCAGTTTGAAATAAAAATAATGATTTAATTGCCATGCATGTTGTGATAAACAAGTATTTTGATTTCCCAGTTCACAATTGTCGCGTCGCTTATAAATGTTAGTTTAATTTTATATTTCAGAATACTTTCTATTTCAAAATTTAATTTACCCTGTTTCGAAACCTAAAATGACATTTTAAAGAACATCTGCTCAAGGTTTATCTGTTTATGAGGTCCGATCTTCGTATGCAAACTGCTAGTTATATTGTCCTATAGAAAAAGGGAAAATTAGTTTTCAAATTTTATTGTTATAAGTCTTGGGCATGGTTACTAGAACACGTTTTCTCTTAAGTCCTTTATTGCGGTGCTTCTCTAAACGAGACAAATATCTAATCTCTAGGTGAAAATGTGCAAACCAGGGAAACTAAAGGGACTAAAGATAGAGCTTGAACGTAAGTGGGCGTAAATTACATTTTCCCACTTCAAATTATTTTTGTCCAATAGGAATCGTCATCCCTTCCAAACGTATTTTGTAAGTGCATTCTGCACCTTCGATTTCTCTCAAGATCTGCGAGTAAGTTTAGTTGTCTTTTCACCCTCACTGTATAAACATTAAAAAATAAATCATGGTAGATAAAATATCGTATCTCGTTTCTTCAACACATCCTAAGTGGGTAATTATTTTGTACTAAGGTTTTTTTAAATTGATTTAAATTTTCTTTTCGGAATATAATATCACTTAATTTCACACATCTATCAACCAGCCCTTTAATTACACCAGGGACTGGGAGCGAAATACTGGGCGAGCGCTCCAAGCGTTCCTGACGCACTCCTCGCCTGTTCATATTTTCCCAGTCTTAGGAACTTAAAGGTCCGTTCGCGCTACCCGACGTAGGAAGAGTCGTGTGGAGAGCAGAGAGGGAATGGTCGTGGCTAGCCGAACACTAGGCAGCTCTCAACGCGTTCGGACCACGCGAACGCGTAGCAAACGGTTAGGCTAGCAGATGTGGACCGACGTCAGAAATCGTGTTCGAGGTCACCACTGCCGACCGCCTACTCTTGCTCCCAGAGAGGTGCTCCCCGTCAGGCAGCATCAAACAGCTACACGAGAGCTAATCCGTGATGAGGAGAAGAGTTTCTGCGTCGTGAACGCTCCTTGCACAATATATATTACACCAGGTGGCGCTGCGTCACATTCTATACAGTTCAATACATAATATCAACTAATATCATTCTTGGGCTTTATTTGAACTTCAATTTTCAATTGTTACATTACATATGATCTGAAACAGTACTAATCATCTATCTTGTTTGAATTATAAACTATTAGTGTTTATATACGAGAACATTTGATGACTGAAGAAATACGGAACAACAAATGTTTTATAAATACAAATACTAAATATTGTCCTCCAAATGAAAACTTATAAGCTTCTCTCAGCATTTCAAGATTTTTTACACATGCTTTTGGTCACTTTCTAATTGTAAACCGATGAATTTAGAAGTACATACAGGCACAATGTTGTAATGGAATGTTTAACTCAATAGGAATTTACAAACTTATATAGTTTTCAACGTCTTCAAAAATGAGTTCTCTCTCGTATTCCGTAAAGCAGGATAGACTTGAAGCGTACATAATTCACTCTAATTCATTCAAGAAATGTGTGTTTAAAATTGTTTGAATTATCCCTTTTGGAATATAAGTTAGGAAGGGTCTATTTAAATGAATTCAAGTTTGCACTTCGGAGAGACCAAGTGATTTGAATTCCAGAAATTAACATTGGCTTTATATCTAATGTATTATCCTAAATTTCAGTATAATGAACTGAATTAAGTGTAATATAGATTCTGTGATACCCAAATTTAAAATAAAATTTATTATAATTAACAATTAATTATATTACATAAATTGAAAATTTGAATTCAATGTAGATGAAATAAATGTTAGTATGACTTTAATAATTCTACTAAATTCTATTATATTTCTCAGACATTTATATTTTTCAAAGTGTATTGACAGGAATAGCAGTTGCTTCTTTCTAATAATGTTTGTGATATAAGAAAAAGAAGGGAAAATCAGGTATTCACAGGAATTGCATTTTTCAATCATATTCTATTCAAGCCTTCTTACCGGGATTCTGCCCAAGGAGAAAAAGTTTCAACCAAAAAGTGAATCTTTCAACCAAGTAGTTTTTAAACAAACTTCTTGAATTTGTAAGCCAAATAGGCGAATTATCTCGAAAACAGTCGCATTTTCAACCCGATGATGATAATTTTCGACACAACCATAAATCACAAAAATATTGTTCTGCGTTCACTAAAATGATGAATGCTGTGACAGAAACATTGATTTTTAACAAGCAACAATCATTACCTACCAAGTAGATCAATTTTTCAGTAGTATATACTAACATTTTCAAACTTTTTGCCAAAATAGATGAATTTTTGACAAAAAATATTTCTTTTGAATTAAATTAAATTTTTATATAATTATTTATATTGAAATATTTCATTCTAATAACACTTTCCAGTATTATTACTTTGTTACGACTTATTTAATTTAATAAATTATTAATAAATTTAATAAAAATGTATTCATTTAATTAAAAACTCAATATAATTAAATTGACTCTGAATTAGTAGAAAACTATTAATTAGTAGTAGTAGTCTACTAATTCGAATAGTGCCAATGCGTTTACTGGTAATTTGTTAAAAATCTACTAATTACATAAGTAGGAATAACTGACCAAATGAATTGGTAACTGTATCTACTAAAGGAATTGGTAATGGTACTACCAAATGAATTGGTAAATGTATTGCAAGTTACTATTTTAAACTGTAGTTTCAAGTAAATTCAAAAACTGATTTTACAATGAAGAGAATTTAATTGCAGTACAATAATAAACTACTAAAGTCGGATTAGATACGATTAAAAAAATGTTACTTCAATCTGAGCAGTAAACATGATATAGTAATAATAAAAACGAAAATATTAATAACCTCATAACGTTAACAAGTTTTACAAGACAAAAACAATTGCAAAGACATAATGCAATAAACGAAAGAATCGCATATAATAATCTTCAAAATATGAAAAATGATTTCCATTTTCTGTAAAAATAGCAACAATGTGTAATATGGTGTCTACTTCTTCTACTTAAAACTCAGTGCATATTTGGGTTAAATCAATGTGGGTCTTGTATTAAATTAAATTTAAACCGTTTTAAATTCCAAAGAGTTGAAATTTGAACAAAAAATATTACATTTCTACCAAGAAAAGATGAATTTTAAACGAAATGCATAAATTCTCAACGAAATAGTTGAATTTGGAACTAAAAAAGATAAGTTTTCAACCAAAAATGTAATAATTACATTTGAACTCAAATGATGAATGTTTGACTGCAATAGATAAATTTGTTATCAGCAATATAATGTTTCAAAAAAGAATATTAATTTTGAAATATAATGAATAATTTTCTACAAAAAAAATACATTTATTTTAAAGAAATGAAATGAATTTTAAACTAAAAATGACAAAATTTCAACCAAATAGATTAATGTTCAGTTAAAAAAACAATTAATTTTTCACACACACACAAATTTTCCACAAAAAAAACATATTCAGCCAGAATGATGAATTTCCAAATAACAGGATGAGTCTTTTACTCGCATAGATGAATTGTGAACCTCAATAGGTAAATTTTAAGTCGAATATATATGCATTTTCAACAAAAGCGTTTAACTCTAAACCAAGTCCTTGTATTTTTAACCAAAAAGACTAATTTTAAACCGAAATTGTAAATATTTCACTGGAATACTTTATTTTTAAACCGAAAAGTTGAATTTTCAAAAAAAAATAATTTCCAGACAAAATAATCAATACTAATAGTGAGGATTTTTCAACAACAAACAATTTTCATCCTTGTAGTTGAATCTTTAACTAAAAACTATCAATTTTCAGCCAATAATGGAATACTTGAATTTTTAATTGGAAAAATTAATTTTCAAGCTTATTGATGAATTTTCAAATAGAATGATGAATCTTCAATTGGAATAGTTGAATTTGAAACCAAAAAGATGAATTTGCAAATAAGAAGATTAATTTCAATACAAAAAGATGATTTTTCAACAACATTCATGAATTTTCAAATAAATATTTCAATTTTGACCTAAATGAATAGTTTGTAATAAATAGTTAAATTTTTAACAAAAAATATGACTTTTAAACATAAAAATTCTATTCTTTAGTTTCAATTTGTAGTTAAAAAAATCAATATTCAACCAAGCTTATAAATTTTCAACTAAAATAATGAAACATTGACTGGAATAGTTGAATTTTAAAGTAAAAATTGTAATTTTTCAACCTACTCACTTTTCAACTACAGAGATAATTTTTTAATTAATATGATGAATCTTGAAAAGTATAACTTTTAACAGAAGAGTTCACTTTCAAATCAGTAATTAAATTTTTATTCAAAAATTAAATAATTAAAAACGAAAAATGTAGTTGTTGATATTTCAACAAAAGAAATTCATTTTTTTCGGAAATAAATAATCTTGTTTATTACTATTAGCCGAAAGCAGGACAATCGTGAAATATGCAAGTTAGCAAGTAAACTCTATTGAATCTTGTTTTGCTTTGATGCTAAATAATTGAAAGTTAGAAACTTCGTTGAAAATGTAATACATTTCGATTTGAAATGTATGAAATTTACAGCGTAGCTTTAAATTTTACGAGCTAGGAGAAACTGAAGGGTCTACCGCTGTGCTCTTCAACGCAAGCGAATTGCTGTGGAGAACAGGGACTTGGCCTTTCTCGCCTTGCTCGCTTGGCTTGCTCGAGCCGCGTATCTGGCCGCGAATGACAGCCAGACCCTTGTATCTGGCTTTGCTCCCCGACCAGAAACGCGGCAGGAACAAGCCGAAGGAGCGAGGCGAAGAAGGCGAGTAACGCTTCGTGAAATCGTTTTCTAGAGGAGTCAAGTCAGATTTATACATGTCAACCCATGAACTTTCGACAGATTTTGATGAAACCTTTTGCATTGTGTTGCGGAATATGTATATTAATTAGTTAAACAAAAAACTTTGTTCTGGAATTTGAAAATTCATTTTTATTTTGAAATCGATAAAAAACGATTCAAAACTGAAATAACTTTAATAAATTAGGTCCTAGAGCAGCAAAAACACTGCATATATATATATATGAGGGTGTCTACTCAAATACGGGAAAAAAATTCCCTGACAATTCCAGGTTTTTTCCAGGTATCCCAAGTTCTTTTCCAGGTATAATTTTTCACAGCATGTAGCCATTCAAATATTTCGCATATTTTAAAACAATCGACTCGGATATGTATACAGTTTTGCGGATTTATTGTAAATAATATTTTTTTCAGTTTCTAGGAATTCAATTAATATTACAAGATATTCTTAAATATTTTAACACGAACGAATAATTAAATAATCAAATAATACTAAAAACCTAATTAATCACTAAAATATGCAGAGCATATTTTTGTAAAATTAATGTAGGCACTATATATAAAACAATTTGAACCATTTAAATTCTTCACTTTTCAAGTAAAAATGTGGATTTTCAAAAAGATAGATGAATTTCAAACCAAATACTTGAATTTTCAACCAAAAAGATTAATTTGTTACCAAAAAATACGATTTTTCAAAACAATACATTAATTCTCAATTCAAAAATTGAATTTTTAACTGAAAAAGATCAATTTTCAAACAAATAGCTGAATTTTGAACAAAAAAAGATCAGTTTTCAACAAAAATGAAAAAGTTAAATTTTCAGTTGAAAAAATGAATTTTCCAGAAAAAAAAAACAGATTTATTTTAAAAACAAATTTAATTTAATTTTCAACCAAGTAGTTTTATTTTCAATCAAAAATATGAATTTTCAACTAAATTGATGAATACTTATAGCAGGAATACTTGAATTTTAAACCAAGAAAATGAATTTTCTACCACAGACGATTTCTCAACCAAATACATGAATTTTCAACTGAAATGATTAATCTTTAACTAAAATAGTTGATTCTTTAACCAAAAAAATAAAAAAAATAATTTGCAACAAAAAAATGATAATTTTCAAAAACATTGTTACATTTTCAAACAAAGTTATGAATCTTCAACTGGAATAATTGAATTTTCAACCAAAAAGATCAATTATCTACCAAAAACGCGATTTTTCAAAAAAATACATCACTTCACAATGGAACAGTTGATTTTTCAACTAAGAACTATAAACTTTCAAACAAATACCTGAATGTTGAACTAAAAAAGATCAGTTTTCAACCAAAAATGAAAGTTAAATTTTCATTTCAAGAAATTAATTTTCAACACAATTAAATTTAAAAACAAATTCAATTTAACTTTCAACCAAGTACTTTTATTTTTAAGAAAAAAGATAAATTTCCAACTACAATGATGAATACTTAGCTGGAATACATGAATTGTAAACCAAGAAAATGAATTTTCTACGACAAAAACGATTTCTCAACAAAATACATAAATTTTCAACGGAAATGATGAATCTTTAACTGGAATAGTTGATTTTTTAACCAAAAAGAAGAATTTTTAACCAAGAAGATTAATTTTTACTAAATGAGACGAATTTTCCATAAAATACATGAATTTTAAATTGAAAAGATGAATTGGCAATCAACAATTGAATAGCTAAACTTTCACTTAAAAATGAATGTTTAACATTAAATTACAAACAACAAGATTAATTTTCAATCCATAAGATTAATTTCTAATAAAAAAGTGAAAATTTTCTAAAAAATAATAAAAAAGATAATTTTTCAACTAAAT